>JAHHZJ010000719.1:0-22603 GCA_021437245.1 Aegilops speltoides | reverse complement strand
TTGCAAAATACTACCAGACTAAGTTCATGATAAATTTAAGTTCAATTAATCATATTACTTAAGAACTCCCACTTAGAAAAACATCTCTAGTCATCTAAGTGATCACGTGATCCAAATCAACTAAACCATAACCCATCATCACGTGAAATGGAGTAGTTTTCAATGGTGAACATCTTATGTTGATCATATCTACTATATGATTCACGCCGACCTTTCGGTCTCCGTGTTCCGAGGCCATATCTGATATGCTAGGCTCGCAAGTATAACCCGACTATTCTCGCGGTGCAAACTGGCTTGCACCTGCTAGATGGATCGAGAGCTTATCACACCCGATCATCACGCGGTGTCCGGGCACGATTTAACTTTGGCAACGGTGCATACTGGGAGAACACTTCTTGATTATTTAGTGAGAGATCATCTTATAATGCTACCGCCAATCAAAGCAAGATAAGATGCATAAAAGGATAAACATCACATGCAAATCAATATAAGTGATATGATATGGTCATCATCATCTTGTGCTTCACGATCTCCATCTTGCAGCACCACCATGATCACCATCGCCATCGGCGAACACCTTGATCTCCATCGCAAAGATCGTTGTCGCCTCGCCAAACTTATGCTATTACGAATTATCGCTACCGCTTAGTGATAAAGTAAAGCATTACAGGCATTGCATTGCATACAATAAAGCGACAACCATATGGCTCCGCCAGCCATTGCCGATAACTTCGTTACAAAACATGATCATCTCATACAATAAAATATAGCATCACGCTTGACCATATCACATCACAACATGCCCTGCAAAACAAGTTAGACGCCCTCTACTTTGTTGTTGCAAATTTTACGTGGTGCTATGGGCTTAAGCAAGAACCAGTCTCACCTACGATCAAAACCACAACGATATTTCACAAATAGACTCCGCTTTTAACCTTCTCAAGGACCGGCGAAGCCACACTCGGTTTAACTAAAGTGAGAGAGACAGCACCCACCAGCCACCTTTAAGCAACGAGTGCTCGCAGCGGTGAAACCAGTCTCGCCAGAAGCGCACGCAGAATGTCGGTCTGGGCCGCTCATCTCACAATACCGCTGAACCAAAGTATGACATGCCGGTAGGTAGTATGACTTGTATCGCCCACAACTCACTTGTGTTCTACTCGGCAAAACATCAAACCATAGAAAACCTAGGCTCGATGCCATCATTGGGGAAACGAGTAATTTCAAAAAATTTCCTACGCACACGCAAGATCATGGTGATGTATAGCAACAAGAGGGGAGAGTGTTGTCTACATACCCTTAGACCCGGCGGAAGCGATCACAACGAGAGGAAGTAGTCGACGTTTCCTCGCGATCCGACCGATCCCGCGCCAAGCATTCGACGCTTCGAAGTTCTGACACACGACAGCTCGATGACGCCCTTCAGACTCGATCCAGCCGAGTGTCGAGGGAGAGTTCCACAAGACGACGGGCAGGACGATCTTGATGTTTCACTGCGCAGAGGCTTCGCTTGCTTCGGGACGGTATAACCGAGGTGGAATATGGTGGAGGGGGCACCGCACACTGCTAAGGAACGATCTCACGATCAACTTGTGTGTCCTAGGTGCCCCCTGCCCCGTGATATAAAGGAGCCAGGGGGAGGGGCCGGCGGCCAAGGAGGGCGCTACTGGGAGTCCTACTCTCCGAGTAGGATTCCCCAATCCTAGTTGGACTAGGATTCCTGAGGGGGAAAGAGAGAGAGGGGGCCCTCTCTCCTAGTCCCAATAGGACTAGGAAGGGGGGAGGCGCGCCTCCCTGCCTAGGGCTGGCCCTTCTCCTTTCCCACCAAGGCCCATCGAGGCCCATTTACCTCCCGGGGGTTCCTGTAACCTCCCTCTGCAAGATTCCCAAGAATTCCTAACCCAAATTATCTGATCCAACATTACATCAGGTATGACTTATGTTGACTTAATTTCGCACATCAGCCGTAGTGATTCCGGCTCGAGACTCTCATGTCCGTCATCGAAAATTCACGGTCCTCACGACCCACGTCATCGACTGTTTTATCATCGTCCCACTGTTTCAATCATCGGCAATCTTCATTTCAACTCAGAAACATAACCATCTTTGATTAATGCTTCAGTCAAGTAGAGGCATACTAGTGACACTGCTTGTCTATGTATTCACACATGTATTATGTTTCCGGTTAATACAATTATAGCATGAATAATAAACATTCATTATGATATAAGGAAATAAATAATAACTTTATTATTGCCTCTAGGGCATATTTCCTTCATGCATCTACTTGACTAGCTTGTTAATCAAAGATGGTTATGTTTCCTAACCATGAACTAAGAGTTGTTATTTGATTAACAAGGTCACATCATTAGTTGAATGATCTGATTGACATGACCCATTCCTTTAGCTTAGCACACCATCGCTTAGTATGTTGCTACCGCTTTATCCATGACATATACATGTTCCTATAACTATGAGATTATGCAACTCCTGCTACTCGGAGGAACACTTTGGTACTACCAAACGTCACAACGAATCGGGTGATTATAAAGGAGTACTACAGTGTGTCTCCAAAGGCGATGTTGGGTTGGCGATTTCGAGATTAGGATTTGTCACTCCAATTGTCGGAGAGGTATCTCGGCCCTCTCGGTAATGCACATCACTTAAGCCTTGCAAGCATTACAACTAATGAGTTAGTTAAGAGATGATGTATTACGCAACGAGTAAAGAGACTTGCTTGCAACTAGATTGAACTAGGTATTGATACCGACGATCTAATCTCGGCAAGTAACATACCGATGACAAAGGAACAACGATGTTGTTATGCGGTCCGATGATAAAGATCTTTGTAGAATATGTAGGAGCCAATATGGGCATCCAGGTCCCGCTTATTGGTTATTGACCGGAGACGGTCTTGGTCATGTCTACATTGTTCTCAAACCGTAGGGTCCGTATGCTTAAGGTTTCATGACGGCTTATATTATGAGTTTGTGTATTTTGATGTACCAAGGAGTTCGGAGTCCCGATGAGATCGGGACATGACGAGGAGTCTCGAAATGGTCGAGACGTAAAGATCGATATATTGATGACTATATTCGAGTTCGGAAAGGTTCCGAGTGATTCGGTATTTTTCGGAGTACCGGAGAGTTACGGAATTCGTATTGGCCTTAATGGGTCAGATGGGAAAGAAGAAAAGGGCTGTGGGTGGCCGCCGCCTCCCTTGGTCTAGTCCGAATTGACTAGGGAGGGGGCGACCTTCCTTCCTTCTCCTTCTCTTCCCTTTCCTTCTCTCCTACTCCTAATACATGGAAGGACTACTAGTTGATTAGAAAGGGGAATCCTACTCCCCGGGGAGTAGGACTCCCATGGCGCCATAGAGAGGGCCGCCTCCTCCCTCCGCCCTTATATACGGGGCAGGGGCACCCCATGGACACACAAGTTGATCCTTGAGATCGCCTCAGCTGCAGCGGTGCCCCTCCACCATAATCCACCTCGTCATATCAGAAGCGGTGCTTAGGCGGCCCCGCCGTAGAACATCAAGATCGCCACCACGCCGTCAGGCCGACGGAACTCTCCTCCCCAAGCTCTGCTGGATTGGAGCCCGAGGAGCGCCACCGAGCTGTACGTGTGTCAAGAACTCGGAGGCGCCGAGTAACGGGCGCTGGATCGGTTGATCGCGAGGAGAACGCATTTACTACTTCATCTACGCCAGATCGCCCGCCGGGTTCACGAGGGTACGAGACAACACTCTTCCTCGCGCTATGCATCACCATCATCTTGCGGTGCGTAGGAAATTTTTGAAATTACTACGCTCCCCAACAAGGGCATCCGAGCCTAGGTTTTATGCGCTGATGTTATATGCACGAGTAGAACACAAGTGAGTTGTGGACGATATAAGTCATACCGCCTACCAGATGTCATACTTTGGTTCAGCGGTATTGGAGATGAAGCGCCCGACCGACATTACGCCAGACGCTTACGCGAGACTGGTTTCACCGCCACGAGCACTCGCTGCTTAAAGGTGACCGGCGGGTGTCTCGCTCTCTCACTTTAGTTGAACTGAAAAGTATACGCCCGTCCTTGTGAAGGTTAAAACGGAGTCTATTTGACAAACTATCGCTGTGGTTTTGATGCGAGGTAAGAACGGTTCTTGCTAAAGCCCGTAGCAGCCACGTAAAATTTGCAACAACAAAGTAGAGGACGCCTAACTTGTTTTTGCAGGCATGTTGTGATGTGATATGGTCAAGATGTGATGCTATATTTTATTGTATGAGATGATCATGTTTTGTAACCGGTTATCGGCAATCGGCTGGAGCCATATGGTTGTCGCTTATTGTATGAAATGCAACGCTTCTGTAATTGCTTTTACTTTATCACTAAGCTGTAGCGATAGTCGTAAAAGCAATAGATGGCGAAACAACAACGATGCTACGATGGAGATCAAGGTGTCACGCCGGTGACGATGGTGATCACGACGGTGCTTCGAGATGGAGATCACAAGCACAAGATGATGATGGCCATACCATATCACTTATATTGATTGGATGTGATGTTTATCATTTATGCATCTTATCTTGCTTTGATCGACGGTAGCATTTTAAGATGATCTCACTAAAATTATCAAGTAGTGTTCTCCCGAGTATGCACCGCTGCCAAAGTTCGTCGTGCCTGCATAACCACGTGATGATCGGGTGTGATAAGCTCTACGTCCATCTACAACGGGTGCAAGCCAGTTTTGCACACGCCGAATACTCAGTTATACTTGACGAGCCTAGCATATGCAGATATGGCCTCGAACACGGAGACCGAAGGTCGAAAGCGTGAATCATATAGTAGATATGATCAACATAAGATGTTCACCATTGAAAACTACTCCATCTCACGTGATGATCGGTTATGGTTTAGTTGATTTGGATCACATGATCACTTAGATGACTAGAGAGATGTCTGCCTAAGTGGGAGTTCTTAAGTAATATGATTAATTGAACTTAAATTTATCATGAACTTAGTCCCGTAGTATTTTGCAAATTATGTTGTAGATCAATAGCTCGCTTGTTGCTTTCATATGTTTGTTTTTGATATGTTCCTAGAGAAAATTGTGTTGAAAAATGTTAGTAGCAATGATGCGGATTCGATCCGTGATCGGAGGTTTATCCTCATTGCCGCACGTAAGAATTATGTCCTTAATGCAGCGCTAGGTGATGACCTATTGCAGAGCGTATGCAAACGTTATGAACGCTTGGCTAGCTCAATATGATGACTACTTGATAGTTTATGCACCATGCTTAACAGCTTAGAATCGGACTTCAAAGACGTTTTGAACGCTCATGGACCATATGAGATGTTCCAGGAGTTGAAGTTAATATTTCAAGCAAATACCCGAGTTGAGAGATATGAAGTCTTCAACAAGTTCTATAGCTAAAAGATGGAGGAGAATCGCTCAACTAGTGAGCATGTGCACAGATTGTCTGGGTACTTCAATCGCTTGAATCAAGTGGGAGTTAATCTTCCAGATAAGATAGTGATTACAGAATTCTCTAGTCACCATCACTAAGTTACTAGAACTTCGTGATGAACTATAGTATGCAAGGGATGGCGAAAACGATTCCCAAGCTCTTCGTGATGCTAAAATCAACGAAGGTAGAAATCAAGAAAGAGCATCAAGTGTTGATGGTTAACAAGATCACTAGTTTCAAGAAAAGGGCAAAGGAAAGAAAGGAACTTCAAGTAGAATGACAAGCAAGTTGTCACCCCCGTGAAGAAGACCAAAGCTGACCAAAGCCTCAAACCGAAAGTGCTTACACCGCAAAGGAAATGGTCACCGAAGGAAATGCCCTGAATATTTGGTGGGTAAGAAGGATGGCAAAGTGAACATAAGTATATTTGATATACATGTTATTGATGTGTACGCTATTAGTGTTTATAGCAACCCTCAAGATTTGATACTAGTTCAGCTTAAGAGTAGTAACTCAAACGGAGTTGCGTAATAAACAGAGACTAGTTAAGGGTGAAGTGACGATGTGTGTTGGAAATAGTTCCAAGATTGATATGATCATCATCGCACACTCCCTATACTTTCGGATTAGTGTTAAACCTAAATAAGTGTTATTTGGTGTTTGCGCTGAGCATGAATATGATTTGATCATGTTTATTGCAATACGTTATTCATGTAAGTTAGAGAATAATTGTTGTTCGCCTACATGAATAAAACCTTCTATGGTCATACACCCAATGAAAATGGTTTGTTGGATCTCGATCGTGTCATACACATATTCGTAATATTGAAGCCAAAAGATGCAAAGTTAATAAGATAGTGCAACTTATTTGTGGTAATCGCCGCTTATGTCATATTGGTGTAAAGCGATGAAGAAACTCCATGCTGATGGGATTTTGGAATCACTTGATTATGAATCACTTGATGCTTAAGTAACCATGCCTCATGGGCAAGATGGCTAAGACTCCGCTTCTCCTAATAAAGGAGCGAGCAACCGACTTATTGGAAATAATACATACCGATGTATGCATTCCAATGAGTGTTAAGGCTCACAAGCGGTATCGTATTTTCCGACCTTCACGGATGATTTGAGCAGATATGGGTATATCTACTTGATGAAACATAAGTCTGAAATAGTTGAAATGTTCAAAGAATTTCAGAGTGAAGTGGAAAATCATCGTAATAAGAAAATAAAGTTTCGCGATCCGATCGTGGAGATGAATATTTGAGTTACGAGTTTGGTCTTCAATTAAAACAATGTGGAATAGTTTCACAGCTCACGCCACCGGTACACCACAATGTTATGGTGTGTCCAAACATCGTGAACCGCAGACTTTATTGGATATAGTGCAATCTATGATGTTTCTACCGATTTACCAATATCGCTTTTGGGATCATGCATTAGAGATAGCTGCATTCACGCTAAATTGGGCACCATCTAAACTGCTGAGACGACACTATATGAATCTGTGGTTTAGCAAGAAACCCAAGTTGTCGCTTTAAAGTTTGAGTTATGATGCTTATGTGAAAAGTTTCATCCTCGATAAGCTCAAACCCAAATCGAGAAGTGCGCCTTCATAGAATACCCTAAAGGAAATTGTTGGGTACACCTTCTATCACAGATCCGAAGGCAAGATATTCGTTGTTTAAGATGGATCCTTTCTAGAGAAGGAATTTCTCTCGAAAGAAGTGAGTGGGAGGAAAGTAGAACTTGATGAGGTAATCGTATTCTGTTCCCTTATTGGAAAGTAGTTCATCACGTAAATCTGTTTTTGTGACTACTATACCAATTAGTGAGGAAGCTAATGATGATGATCATGTAACTTCAGATCAAGTTACTACCGAACCTCGTAGGTAAAACAGAGTGAGATCCGCACCAGAGTGGTACGGTAATCCTGTTCTGGAGGTCGTGTTACTTGACCATGATAAACCTACGAACTATGAGGAAGCGATGATGAGCCCAGATTCCGCGAAATGGCTTGAGGCCATAAAATCTGAGATATGATCCATGTATGAAAACAAAGTATGGACTTTGATTGACTTGCTCGATGATCAGCAAGCCATGTTAAATAAATGGATCTTCAAGAGGAAGACGGACACTGATAGTAGTGTTACTATCCACTAAGCTCGACTTGTTGCAAAAGGTTTTCAACAAGTTCAAGGGGTTTAATACGATGAGATTTTCTCACTCAGACGATGCTTAAGTCCGTCTCAATCATGTTAGCAATTGCCACATTTTATGAAATCGCAAATGGATGTCAAAACTGCAATCCTTAATGGATTTATTAAAGAAGAGTTGTATATGATGCAACCAGTAAGGTTTTGTCAATCCTAAAGGTGCTAACAAATGTGCAAGCTCCAATGATCCATCTATGGACCGGTGCAAGCATCTCGAGTTCAATATACGCTTGATGAGTTGATCAAAGCATATAGTTCTGCATGCACTTATGGTGAAGCCTCAGATTTACTAGAAAGTGAGTGGGAGCACTACAACATTTCTGATAAGTATATGTGAATGACATATTGTTGATCGGAAATAATGTAGAATTATTCTGCAAAGCATAAAGGAGTGTTTGACATGAGTTTTTCAATGAAAGACCTCGTAAAGTTACTTATATATTGAGCATCAAGATCTATAGAGATAGATCAAGACGCTTGATAAGTTTTTCAATGAGTACATACCTTGACAAGATTTTGAAGTAGTTCAAAATGGAACAATAAAGAAAGAGTTCTTGCCTGTGTTACAAGGTGTGAAATTGAGTAAGACTCAAAACCCACCACTACGTAAGATGGAAAGAGAATGAAAGTCATTCCTCTATGCCTTGGCCATAGGTTCTATAAAGTATGCCATGCTATGTACCGATCTATTGTATACCCTACAATCGAAGTTTGGCAAGGAAGTACAATAGTGATCTAGGAGTAGATCATCGACAAGGGTCAAAATTATCCTTAGTGGAATAAGGATATGTTTCTCGATTATGGAAGTGACAAAAGGTTCATCGTAAAGGGTTACGCCGATGCAAGTTTTGACACCGATCCGATGACTCTAAGTCTCGATCTAGATACATATTGAAAGTGGGAGCAATTAGCTAGAGTAGCTCTGTGCAGCATTGTAGACATAGAAAATTGCAAAATACATAACGGATCTGAATGTGAAAGACCCGCTGACTAAGATTGTCTCACAAGCAAAACATGATCACACCTTAGTACTCTTTGGGTGTTAATCACATAGCGATGTGAACTAGATTATGAATCTAGTAAACCCTTTGGGTGTTGGTCACATGGCGATGTGAACTATGGGTGTTAATCACATGATGATGTGAACTATCGATGTTAATCACATGGTGATGTGATCTAGATTATTGACTCTAGTGCAAGTGGGAGACTGAAGGAAATATGCCCTAGAGGCAATAATAAAGTTATTATTTATTTCCTTATATCATGATAAATGTTTATTATTCATGCTAGAATTGTATTAACCGGAAACATAATACATGTGTGAATATATATAGACAAACAGAGTGTCACTAGTATGCATCTACTTGACTAGCTTGTTAATCAAAGATGGTTATGTTTCCTAACCATGAACTAAGAGTTGTTATTTGATTAACAAGGTCACATCATTAGTTGAATGATCTGATTGACATGACCCATTCCTTTAGCTTAGCACACGATCGTTTAGTATGTTGCTACTGCTTTTATCCATGACATATACATGTTCCTATAACTATGAGATTATGCAACTCCTGCTACCGGAGGAACACTTTGGTACTACCAAACGCCACAACGAATCGGGTGATTATAAAGGAGTACTACAGGTGTCTCCAAAGGCAGATGTTGGGTTGGCGATTTCGAGATTAGGATTTGTCACCCAATTGCTCGGAGAGGTATCTCGCCCTCTCGGTAATGCACATCACTTAAGCCTTGCAAGCATTACAACTAATGAGTTAGTTGTAGATGATGTATTACGAACGAGTAAAGAGACTTGCCGGTAACGAGATTGAACTAGGTATTGATACCGACGATCGAATCTCGGCAAGTAACATACCGATGACAAAGGGAACAACGATGTTGTTATGCGGTCCGACCGATAAAGATCTTCAGAGAATATGTAGGAGCCAATATGGGCATCCAGGTCCCGCTATTGGTTATTGACCGAGACGGTTCTCGGTCATGTCTACATTGTTCTCAAACCGTAGGGTCCGCACGCTTAAGGTTTCAAGGACGGTTATATTATGAGTTTGTGTATTTTGATGTACCGGAGTTCGGAGTCCCGGATGAGATCGACATGACGAGGAGTCTCAAATGGTCGAGACGTAAAGATCGATATATTGGACGACTATATTCGAGTTCGGAAAGGTTCCGAGTGATTCGGTATTTTCGGAGTACCGGAGAGTTACGGAATTCGTATTGGGCCTTAATGGGTCAGATGGGAAAGAAGAAAAAGGGCCAAAGGGTGGCCGCCACCTCCCTTGGTCTAGTCCGAATTGACTAGGGAGGGGGCACCTTCCTTCCTTCTCCTTCTCTCTTCCCTTTCCTTCTCTCCTACTCCTAATACATGGAAGGACTACTAGTTGACTAGAAAGGGGAATCCTACTCCCGTGGGAGTAGGACTCCCATGGCGCGCCATAGAGAGGGCCGCCTCCTCCTCCTCCGCCCTTTATATACGGGGCAGGGGGCACCCCATGGACACACAAGTTGATCCTGAGATCGCTCTTAGCTGCAGCGGTGCCCCTCCACCATAATCCACCTTGGTCATATCAGAAGCGGTGCTTAGGAGAAGCCCCGCGCCGGTAGAACATCAAGATCGCCACCATGCCGCCAGGTCGACGAACTCTCCTCCCCAAGCTCGCTGGATTGGAGCCCGAGGAGCGCCACCGAGCTGTACGGTGTCAAGAACTCGAGGCGCCGGAGTAACGGCGCTGATCGGTTGGATCGCGAGGAGAACGCACGACTACTTCCTCTACGCCAGATCGCTTCGCTTCGGTCCACGAGGGTACGAGACAACACTCTTCCTCTCGCTATGCATCACCATCATCTTGCGTAAAGCGAGAGAATATTTTGAAATTACTACGTTTCCCAACAGCGACAAGTCGAGCTTTGTAGATAGTAACACTACTATCAGCGCCTGCCTTCCTCTTGAAGATCCATTTATACAATATGGCTTGCCGATCATCGGGCAACTCCACCAAAGTCCACACTTTGTTCTCATACATGGATCCCATCTCAGATTTCATGGCCTCAAGCCATTTCGCAGAATCTGGCTCATCATTGCTTCCTCATAGTTTGTAGGTTCATCATGGTCTAGTAACATGACTTCCATAACAGATTACCGCATTCACCGTGTGGACTGCACTTTGGAAGACCTACGAGGTTTTGTAGTAACTTAATCAAGTTTCATGATCATCATCATTAGCTTCCTCACTTAATTGGTGTAGGAATCACTAGAACTGATTTATGTGATGAACTACTTTCCAATTCGGGAGAAGGTACAAATTACCTTATCAAGCTCTACTTTCCTCCCACTCACTTCTTTCGAGAGAAACTCCTTCTCTAGAAAGGATCCATTCTTAGCAACGAATGTTTTGCCTTCGGATAAGGTGTACCCAACAGTTTCCTTTGGGTATTCTATGAAGACTCACTTCTCCGATTTGGGTTCGAGCTTATCAGGTTGAAACCTTTTTTACATAAGCATCGCAATTCCAAACTTTAAGAAACGACAACTTAGGTTTACTGCTAAACCATAGTTCATACGGTGTCGTCTCAACAGATTTAGATGGTGCCCTATTTAAAGTGAATGCAGCTATATCTAATGCATAACCCCAAAACGATAGTGGTAAATCGGTAAGATACATCATAGATCGCACCATATCCTATAAAGTGCGGTTACGACGTTCGGACACACCATAACACTGTGGTGTTCCAGGTGGCGTGAGCTGTGAAACTATTCCACATTGTTTTATATGAAGGCCAAACTTGTAAGTCAAATATTCTCCTCCACGATCAGATCGTAGGAACTTTATTTTCTTGTTACGATGATTCTCCACTTCACTCTGAAATTCTTTGAACTTTTCAAATGTTTCAGACTTGTGCTTCATTAAGTAGATATACTCATATCTCGCTTAAATCATCTGTGAAGGTCGAAAATAACGATACCGCCATTTAGCATCAACACTCATTGGACCGCATACATCGGTATGTATTGTTCCAATAAGTCAGTAGTTCGTTCCATTGTTCCGGAGAACGGAGTTTTAGTCATCTTACCCATAAGGCACGGTTCGCAATCATCAAATGATTCATAACCAAGTGATTCCAATAATCCATCTTTATGGATTTTCTTCATGTATTTTACACCGATATGACCCAAACGGCAGTGCCACAAATATGTTGCCCAATCATTATTAACTTTGCATCTTTTGGCATCAATATTTATGAATATGTGTATCACTACGATTGAGATCCAACAAACTATTCATTGGGTGTATGACCATTGAAGGTTTTATTCATGTAAACAGAACAACAATTATTCTCTGACTTTAAATGAATAACCGTATTGCAATAAACATGATCAAATCATATTCATGCTCAATGCAAACACCAAATAACTTTTATTTAGGTTTAACACTAATCCTCGAAAGTATAGGAGTGTGATGATGATCATATCAATCTTGGAACTACTTCCAACACTCATCGTCACTTCCCTTCAACTAGTCTCTGCTTATTCAGAACTCCTGCTTCGAAGTTACTAATCTTAGCAACCTAACAAGTATCAAATACTGGGGCTACTATGAACACTAGTAAGGCACACATCAATAACCTCAGATATCAAATATACCCTTGTTCACTTTGCCATCCTTCTTATCCACCAAATATTCAGTGGCATTTCCGCTCAAAGGACCATTTCTTTGCGTGTAAGCACTCGGTTTCAGGCTTTGGTCCAGCTTTGGGCTTCTTCAGGGAGTGACAACTTGCTAGCCATTCTACTTGAAGTTTCCTTTCTTTCCCTTTGACCTTTCTTGAAACTAGTGATCTTGTCAATCATCAACACTTGATGTTCTTTCTGATTTCTACCCTCATTGTTTTCAACATCATGAAGAGCTCGGGAATTGTTTTCGCCATCCCTTGCATACTATAGTTCATCACGGTTCTAGTAACTTGGTGATGGTGACTAGAGAACTCTCGTCAATCACTATCTTATCTCGAAGATTAACTCCCACTTGATTCAAGCGATTGTAGTACCTGCATAACTGGAGCACATGCTCACTAGTTGAGCGATTCTCCTTCGCCTTTTTAGCTATAGAACTTGTTGGAGACTTCATGTCTCTCAACTCGGTATTTTTCTTGAAATATTAACTTCAATTCTTGGAACATCTCATATGGTCCATGACGCTCAAAACGCCTTTGAAGTCCCGATTCTAAGCCGCTACATGGTGCACTAAACTATCAAGTAGTCATCATATTGAGCTAGCCAAACGCTCATAACGCCCGATTCGCTTCTTGCAATAGGTCCGCTACCTAGCGTGCATTAAGGACATAATTCTTCAGGAGCAATGAGGATAAACCTCGATCACGGATCCAATCCGCATCATTGCAACTAACATCTTTCAACACAATTTTCTAGGAACATATCAAAATAAACATATGAAAGCAACAACGCGAGCTATTGATCTAAAACATAATTTGCAAAATACTACCAGACTAAGTTCATGATAAATTTAAGTTCAATTAATCATATTACTAAAGAACTCCCACTTAGACAGACATCTCTAGTCATCTAAGTGATCACGTGATCCAAATCAACTAAACCATGTCCCATCATCACGTGAGATGGAGTAGTTTTCAATGGTGAACATCACTATGATGATCATATCTACTATATGATTCACGCTCAACCTTCGGTCTCCGTGTTCCGAGGCCATATTTGTATATACTAGGCTCATCAAGTTTAACCTGAGTATTCTGCGGTGCAACTGCTTTTGCACCCGCTGTATTTGAACGTAGAGCCTATCACACCCGATCATCACGTGGTGTCTCAAAGACAAAGAACTTTCGCAACGGTGCATACTCAGAAGAACACTTTGATAATTTAGTGAGAGATCATCTTAAAATGCTACCGTCAATCAAAGCAAGATAAGATGCATGAAGGATAAACATCACATGCAATCAATATAAGTGATATGATATGGCCATCATCATCTTGTGCTTGTGATCTCCATCTCCGAAGCACCGTCGTGATCACCATCATCACCAGCGCGACACCTTGATCTCCATCATAGCATCATTGTCGTTACGCCATCTATTGGTTCTACGACTATTGCTACCGCTTAGTGATAAAGTAAAGCAATTACAGGGCATTTGCATTTCATACAATAAAGCGACAACCATATGGCTCCTGCTAGTTGCCAATAACTCGGTTACAAAACATGATCATCTCATACAATAAAATATAGCATCACGCCTTGACCATATCACATCACAACATGCCCTACAAAACAAGTTAGACGCCCTCTACTTTGTTGTTGCAAATTTTACGTGGCTGCTATGGGCTGAGCAAGAACCGTTTACCTACGCATCAAAACCACAATGATAGTTCGCAAGTTAGTGCTGTTTTAATCTTTGCAAGGACCGGGCGAGCCACACTCCGCTCAACTAAAGTGAGAGAGACAGACACTCGCCAATACCTTTAAGCACGAGTGCTCGAACGGTGAAACCAGTCTCGAAGCGCACGCTGAATGTCGGTCCGGCCGCTTCATCTCACAATACCGCTGAACCAAAGTATGACATGCGGTAAGTAGTATGACTTGTATCGCCCACAACTCACTTGTGTTCTACTCGCATATGACATCTACGCATAAAACCTGGCTCGATGCCATCGCTGGCTAACGAGTAATTTCAAAAATTCCTACGCACACACAAGATCATGGTGATGCATAGCAACGAGAGGGGAGAGTGTTGTCCATGTATCCTCGTATACCGAAAACGGAAGCATTAGAACAACCCGGTTGATGTAGTCGTACGTCTTCACGGCCCAACCGATCAAGCACTGAAACTACGGCACCTCTGAGTTCTAGCACACGCTCAGCTCGATGACGATCCCTGACCCGATCCAAAGAGGTGTCGGGAAGAGTTTCATCAAGACGACGACGCAGGACGATCTTGATGTTCTACCGCCGCAGGCTTCGCCTAAGCACCGCCACAAGATATCAAGGACTATGGTGGAGGGGGCACCGACACGCTAAGAGATCTTGAGATCAACTGTTGTGTCTATGGGGTGCCCCCGCCTCAGATATAAAGGAGCAAGGGGAGGCGGCCGCCTAGGAGGAGGGCGCGCTAGGGGGGAGTCCTACTCCCATCGGGAGTAGGACTCCTCCTTCCTTGTTGGAGTAGGAGAGAAGGAAAGAGGAGGAGAGGAGAAGGAAAAGGGGTTGCACCCCTTGTCCAATCTCGACCAGAGGGGGGCGATGCCTCCTTCCTTTGGCCTCTCTCCTCTATTCCCGTATGGCCCAATAAGGCCCATATACTCCCAAAGCAATTCCCGTAACTCTCCCAGACTAAAATACCCAATCACTCGAACCTTCCAAGTCCGAATATAGTCGCTCAATATATCGATCTTAACGCCTCGACCATTTCGAGACTCTCGTCATGTCCCCGATCTCATTCGACTCCAAACTCCTTCGGTACATCAAAACTCATAAACTCGTAATATAACTATCATCGAAACCTTAAGCGTGCGGACTCTACAGGTTCGAGAACTATCTAGACATGACCGAGACTCATTTCCGGTCAATAACCAATAGCGGAACCTGGATGCTCATATTGGCTCCTACATATTCTACGAAGATCTTTATCAGTCAAACCGCATAACAACATACGTTGTTCCCTTTGTCATCGGTATGTTACTTGCCCGAGATTCAATCGTCGGTATATCAATACCTAGTTCAATCTCGTTACCGGCAAGTCTCTTTACTAGTTACGTAATGCATCATCACGTAACTAACTCATTAGCTACATTGCTTGCAAGGCTTATAGTGATGTGCATTACCGAGAGGGCCCAGGGATACCTCTCCGACAATCGGAGTGACGAATCCTAATCTCGAAATATGCCAACTCAACATGTACCTTCGGAGACACCTGTAGAGCTACTTTATAATCACCCGCTTACGCTAGACGCTTGGTAGCACACAAAGTGTTCCTCCGTAAACGGAGTTGCATAATCTCATAGTTGTAGGAACATGTATAAGTCATGAAGAAAGCAATAGCAACATACTAAACGATCAAGTGCTAAGCTAACGAAATGGGTCAAGTCAATCACATCATTCTCCTAATGATGTGATCCCGTTAATCAAATGACAACTCATGTCTATGGTTAGGAAACTTAACCATCTTTGATTCAACGAGCTAGTCAAGTAGAGGCATACCGGTGACATTATGTTTGTCTATGTATTCACACATGTATTATGTTTCCGGTTAATACAATTCTAGCATGAATAATAAACATTTATCATGAAATAAGAAAATAAATAATAACTTTATTATTGCCTCTAGGGCATATTTCCTTCAAATCGACCCTCGTGCCCTGGGAGGCACAAAAGGCTCTGAATTCATCGGAGTCGAAGTTCGATCCGTTGTCCGTGATAATGCTGTGTGGCACACCATATCTGAATATCAATTCTCTGATGAAATTCACGGCAGTACTTGCTTCAAGGTTTTTAATGGGCTTAGCTTCGATCCACTTGGTAAACTTTTCGATCGCTACAAGCACGCAGTAATCCGCCCTCGCCAGTCCTCGTGGGTCCAACCATGTCCAATCCCCAAACAAAGAAAAGGCCGACGAGTAGGATAGTCTTCAGAGTCGATGCGTGTTATGGGACATGTTGGTGTAGAACTGACAGCCTTCACACTTGTCCACTATTTCTTTTGCCATCTCATTAGTACGTGGCCAGGAAAATCCGGCTCGGTATGCTTTGGCCATGATGGTCCGAGAGGACGCATGGTGACCAAAGGTCCCCGAGTGAATATCATTAAGGATCATTCGACCTTCTTCTGGCATGATGCACTTCTGGCAAACCCCAGTTACACTTTCTCCGAACAACTGACCTTTTATCACAAGAAAGACTTTAGACCGCTTGGATGATCTGTCGAGCCTCTTCTTCATCCTCTGGAAGTTCTTTCCTAAGGATGTATGCAATGTACGACACTGTCCAGTCGGGAGTGATGACCAAAACCTCCATGACTAAGTCGACCACGACTGGGATTTCAACTTCAGTCGGATCTATGGCACTCTTGGGCTGTGGTGATTCTTCGGTGAAAGGATCTTCCTGAACTGAAGGTGAATGAATATGTTCCAAAAACACATTTCGGGGAATGGCCTCTCTCTTTGAACCTATCTTTGCCAACTCATCCGCAGCTTGATTTTTCAGTCGGGGTATATGGTGAAGCTCCAAACCTTCAAACTTCTTCTCCAGCTTTCACACTGCATTGCAATAACCGGTCATGCTGGAATCCTGACATCCCATTCCTTCATCACTTGATTTACCACCAAATCTGAGTCGCTGTAAACCATAAGGCGACGGACCCTGAGTGAAATGGCCATACGCAACCCGTATAAAAGTGCTTCATATTCGGCTTCATTATTGGAGGAATCGAAATGAATCTGGAGAACATAACTAAGCTTGTCTCCACGGGGGGATACCAATACTACTCCAGCGCCTGAACCATTCAACATCTTGGAGCCATCAAAGAACATAGTCCAATGCTCCGAGTGAACTTGAGTCAGCAATTGCTGCTCAATCCACACGACAAGGAAATCTGCAATTGCTTGGGACTTGATAGCCTTCTTTGCCTCAAACTTGATATCCAATGGAAGGAGTTCAATCGCCCATTTTGCCACTCGACCAGTTGCATCTCTGTTATTCAGAATTTCAGATAGTGGCGGGTCATTGACGACTGTAATGGAGTGATCAGAGAAATAATGCACAACCTTCTTCATGGTCATGTGTATTCCATAGACAAGCTTCTCATAATGTGGATATCGTTGCTTCGATGGAGTCAAAACTTCAGAGAGATAATAAACTGAGCGTTGAACCTTGTAAGCTTTTCCTTCCTCTTCTCACTCGATCGTGAGTACTGTACTGACAACTTGTCCAGTGGATGCAATGTAAAGCAGTAAAGGCTCTTTGCTGATTGGCGCAGCGAGCAATGGCTGGGTGGAAAGTAGGGCTTTGAGCTCTACAAACGCTGCATCGCCTTCCTCACCCACTTAACTTATCGATTTCTTCATCAATCGTAAAGAGGCAAGGCCTTTTCACCAAGACGAGAAATGAATCGACTCAAGGCGGCCAACAACCAATACCAACACCATGCACTCAAGACGAGGCGCTTCATTCAGAGAATGGTAACAACTTTTTTCGATTGGCGCCGATCCTCGCTCGAAATGAGAAAACCGAGCAACTTTCCTCCCGAACTCCAATGAGCACTTTGACGGATTGCTTGATATCGCACTTCTTAGGTTGGCAAAGGTTTCGCGAGGTCACCAATAGGTCAACCTTTGCGACATTTCGACCATGATGTCATCCGTATGCCTCCACATTCGACTAATTTGGGTGAGCAGCACTTCAATCATCCTCATGAATGTAGCTCCGCATTTTTAAGACCGAATGGCATGCCGACATAGCAAAAGCACTCGAACGGGTGATGAAGGCTGTTTTATTTCATCGGGCCATACAAATGATCCGATGATACCCAGAATATGCATCTAGGAAAGACAGCGCCACACCCCGCAATAATCAATAATCTGATCGATACGGGAGAGAGAAGTGATCTTTCAGCAGGCCCAATTGATATGCTTGAAATCAATGCACATACAAAGTGAATCGCCCTTCTTGGGGACCATGACGACATTGGCAAGCCACTGGAGTGGTAGATCTTCGATGAACTCTCGCCTAGCAACCGAGCCACTTCTTCGCCAATCGCTTTTCTTCTCGCACGGCGGACCGCTCAAGGTGCTTCTTTTGATGGGTTTTGTTTGGGGTTGACACGAACGGTGCTCAGCCGTTCTTCCGGTACACCCGCATGTTAGAGGGTTTCATGCGAAGATGTCCCAGCTTCACGGCGAACCGGATGAGCGCTTTTCCTATTTGCCGTCGAGTGTTGTTGATATATGAGTCGGTGCGCATTGGGATCGGTCGAATGAATATGAATCGGCTTCGCTTCACCGCATTTAATCGAAATGCGTAATCGATGGCTGGCTTGGTTCGAGCAAATCACTCGGATCTGCATTCTTCTCGATATTCTTGAAGTTCAACAATGCTATTCAAGGCATTGATATGTCTCCAACATATCTATAATTTTTGATTGGTCCATGCTACTTTATCTACTGTTTTGGCCTATACCGGGCTTTATTTTCCACTTTTATATTATTTTGGGACTAACCTATTAACCGGAGGCCCAGCCTGAATTGCTGTTTTTTTTGCTCATTTCAGTGTTTCAAGAAATGTAATATCAAACGGAGTCCAAACGGAATGAAACCTTCGGGAACGTGATTTTCTCACCGAACGTGATCCAGGAGACTTGGACCCTACTCCAAGAAGTGCCAGAGGCGGTCATGAGGGTGGAGGGCGCGCCCCCTACCTCGTGGGCCCCCTGTTGCTCCACCGACATACTCCTCCCTCCTATATATACCTACGTACCCCCAAACGATCAGAGGAGGAGCCAAAAACCTAATTCCACCGCTGCAACCTTCAGATCCATGAGATCCCATCTTGGGGCTCTGTCCGAGTTCACGGAGAGGGCATCCACCACGGAGGGCTTCTACAAAGAACACCATAGCCCCTCCGATGATGTGTGAGTAGTTTACTTCAAACCTTCGGTCCATAGCTAGTAGCTAGATGGCTTCTTCTCTTTTGGATCTCAATACAATGTTCTCTCTCTCGTGGAGATCTATTCGATGTAATCTTTTTTTATGTGTGTTTGTTGAGGCCGATGAATTGTGGGTTTATGATCCAAGATATCTATGGAAAATATTTGATTCTTCTCTCAATTCTTTTATGTATGATTAAGTTATCTTTGCAAGTCTCTTCAATTATCCTTTTGGTTTGTCCAACTAGATTGGTAGTTCTTGCAATGGAGAAGTGCTTAGCTTTGGGTTCAATCTTATGTGTCCTTACCCAATCGACGTAAAGGGTTGCAAGGCAGGTATTGTATTGTTGCCATCGAGGATAACAAGATGGGGTTTTTATCATATTGCATGAATTTATCCTCTACATCATGTCATCTTGCTTAAAGCGCTACTGCTTTTTAACTTAATACTCTAGATGCATGCCGATAGCGGTCAATGAGTGGAGTAATAGTAGTAGATGCGTAATCGCTTCGATTTACTTGTCTCGACGTGATGCCTATATACATAATCATTGTCAAGACATACTCATAACTATGCTCAATTCTCACAATTGCTCAACAAAGAATTTGTTCACCCAACCGAGAATATCTATGCTCTTGAGAGAAGCCACTAGTGAAACCTATGGCCCCGGTCTATTCTCATCATATCAATCTCTATCACTTTATTTACTTGCTTTGTTTTTACTTTGCTTTTTTACTTTTCACTTTGCATCTATCTATCATTTACCAAAAATATTATTTATCATCTCTATCGATCTCACTCGTAAGTGACCGTGAAGGATTGACAAGCCCTAATCGCTGGTTGCGTAGTAGCTATCGCTTGTGTAGGTACGAGGACTTGTGTGTGGTCTCCTATCGGATTGATACCTTCGCTCTCAAAACCGAGGGAAATACTTACGCTTACTTTGCTGCATCATCCACTCCTCTTCGGGAAATCCAACGCAGTGCTCAAGAGGTAGCATGCATCGGCAATTTTGGAACCCTTCGAAGCATTCTCCGCTTTTGCCGATCACAAGAATCGTGATCACGCCTTGGGGCCGCATCTTCAACTTGAGATATAAGTAACACCGCCGAGCCATGAAACGCATGTGCATGCAAGCCTCCCCGCACGGCGGATAAGCACTCGAAATCCACGACTTCAAACGCCAACTTTTCTTTACGGTAATGCTTGGAATCACCAAAACCACGCCGAGAGCGATCCGGCAGAGTGATTCGGCTTTTCCGGGATAATACCGGAAGCTCATATTGCTCGCTAAGCTTGGACATCGATGCCCATCCCTTCAAGGTTTCAGATAAAGGATATTCAGACCGCTACCACCATCCATCAAGACTTTAGTCGGCCGAGTGCCTCCGACCATCGGATCGACCACCAGCGCTTGCCTCCCGGGGTGGCTACACGAAAGCAGGATGGTCTGACTGGTCGAATGTGATGGCTGTCTGGGACCATTTCAGGTACGTGGTCGTTGAGGGAGTCCTGGACTAGGGGGTGTCCGGATAGCCGGACTATTATCATCGGCCGACTCCAAGACTATGAAGATAAAAGATTGAAGACTTTGTCCTGTCCGGATGGGACTTTCTTGGCGGAAGGCAAGCTTGGCAATACGGATATGTAGAGCTCCTACCATCAGAATCGACTGTAATTCCTAGCCCTCTCCGTGTCTATATAAACCGGAGGGTTTTAGTCCGAGGACACACAACCATTACAACAATCATACCATAGGCTAGCTTCTAGGTTTAGCCTCCTTGATCTCGTGGTAGATCCACTCTTGTACTACCCATATTGTCAATATTAATCAAGTAGGAGTAGGGTTTTACCTCCATCGAGAGGGCCCAACTCGGGTAAAACATCGTGTCCCTTGTCTCCGTTACCATCCGCCTAGACGCACAGTTCGGGACGCCTCTACCCGAGATCCGCCGGTTTTGACACCGACATTGGTGCTTTCATTGAGAGTTCCTCTGTGTCGCCATCGATAGGCTTGAAGGCTTCTTCAATCAATCAACAACGCAGTCCAGGTGAGAATTTTCTCCTGACAGATCTTCTTGTTCGGGCGGCTTTGCACCGCGAGCCAATTCACTTGGCCATCTCGAGCAGATCGAAGCTACGCCTCGCCATCAGTCAGATTTGGAAGCCTAAACTTCACGGCCGACATCCGCCGAGACTTGATCTTCGATGGATTCGAGCCACCGACCGAGCGCGCCGCGACCGTCACGATGGGCATGATTTAGCTCGCTGCCGACAAGACTTTGAGGTCAAGACACGAGTCCGCTTCCAACCCATAGTTCGGAGCCGACCGCAGATCAAGGACAGGTGGCTGGACACCGCCGAGCTGCAATTTCTACGGCGATGGAGCCAATACCGACCTTGTCCTTCGTGAAAACTTGTAGACTCCGAGGTGCCGACTCAAACCCTCAGGCCCCCGCTAATCGAATCCGATTGGGCGCCGATCATGGAGTTCACCGCTGTAGACATCTTTCAAGACTCACCCTTTGGCGACATCCTGAATTCGCTAAAGCATCTCTCGTTATTAGGAGAGCCCTCGCCGGATCAAGGGTCGATGGTTGGGATGCGGACGATTTAACAAATTCAAGGCCCACCCACCACCCACTTTGTAGCCACCGCCGATGATCTAACCGACATGTTAGACTACGACCAAGACATCGACGGTATGGACGACGATGCCGGAGACGATCAAGAACTAGCGCCATAGGCACTAGAAGACCACCTCGCCATACCACATATACATGGTGGACATCCCAAAGGACGGAACGGGCGAAGAAGCAGCGGAGGTAGATTCCCTAAGAAACAGCCCAAGCGCCGACGCCGGCCAAGCGCCGCCTAAATCCCGCCACAAAGAAGAATGGAGATTCCGCACCGAGATAATAACACCCCGAGAGTGCCGAGGACAACCCTCCAACAAGATTCAAGCAAGGAGGATGCGTGGCTAGCCTCACGAGAGCAGCAGACGAAGAGGTCGAGGATGATAATTACATGCCTCCTCCGGAGACGAGGCAAGCCTCAACGAAACGAATTGCCGTGCTTGAGGATCCTGCTGACCAAGAGCGCTTTAAACGCAGGCTAATGGCCACGCAAATAGCCTAAAGAAAAGCAGCAATAGCTTCAAGTTGATCAAGATCCGCTAGCCGACAGATGGATCAAGTCCTAGCGTCAAGAGTATGAACTCAACGCCTCCAAAAGCTACCCAAACGCAAGTT
>JAHHZJ010000718.1:0-64295 GCA_021437245.1 Aegilops speltoides | reverse complement strand
AGCACCGGCTGGGTGGAGAGCGAGCTTTTAGCTCGCAAACGCTGCATCAACTTCGAGTCCACTCAACTTGTCTCGCTTTCATCATCGGTAAAGAGGCAATGCCTTTTCACCGAGTCGTGAGATGAATCGACTTAATGCGCCAAGCATCCAAAAGTTTTGGACATCGCACTCAAGACGGGCGCTTCATTGGAGTATAGTGCCAATTTTTTTTGGGTTAGCGTCGATTCCTCATTTGGAAATGAGAAAACCGAGTAACTTGCCACCAGGAACTCCGAATATGCACTTTGATGGATTGAGCTTGATATCATACCTCTTGAGCTTGGCAAATGTTTCGGCGAGGTCAGTCAGCAGATCGGAACCCTTTCGCGACTTGACCACTATATCATCCATGTACGCTTCCACATTCCAACTGATTTGAGTGAGCAAACACTTCTGAATCATTCGCATGAACGTGGCTCCGGCATTCTTGAGGCCGAATGGCATGGTGATATAGCAGAAGCACCCGAATGGAGTGATGAAAGCTGTTTTTATCTCGTCGGGTCCATACAGACGGATCTGATGGTACCCGGAATAGGCATCTAGAAAAGACAATCTCTCGCATCCTGCAGTTGAGTCAACAATTTGATCAATGCGAGGGAGAGGAAAATGATCTTTCGGGCAGGCCCGATTGATGTGTTTGAAATCAATGCACATGCGGAGTGAGTTGTCCTTCTTAGGAACCATGACGACATTGGTGAGCCACTTGGAGTGATATATCTCTCGGATAAATCCTGCCGCCAATAGTCGAGCCACCTCCTCACCAATGGATTTTCTCTTCTGGACGGCGGACCATCGAAGATGCTCTTTGACTGGTTTTGCTGTTGAATCGACTCTATATGATGCTCAGCCACCCCCTGAACACCCGCATGTCGTGAGGCTTCCATGCAAAGATGTCCCGGTTCTCACGGAGGAACTGGATGAGCGCTTCTTCCTATTTAGGGTCAAGTGTTGTGGAGATATGGGTCGGAGCTGCATTGGGATCGGTCGGGTGAATGTGAACGGGCTTTGTCTCACCGGACGACTGAAACGCTGACTCTGTGGCAGGCTTCTTAGCCCGCAACACATCACTCAGATCTGCATTTTTCTTGTATTCCTCCAGCTCGACCGTTGTCACCTGGGAATCGGCAATTTTCGAGCCTTTCTGGAAACACTCTTCTGCTTTTTTCCGATCACCAGTGATAGTGATCACGCCTTTGGGGCCGGGCATCTTCAGCTTGAGGTACACGTAACATGGTCGAGCCATGAACCGTGCGTAAGCTGGTCTCCCCAAAATAGCGTGGTAAGCGCTCTGAAAGTCTACAACTTCAAATGTCAGCTTCTCTTTGCGGAAATGCTTCGAGTCACCGAACACCACGTCCAGAGCTATCTGACCGAGCGACTCCGCTTTCTTTCCAGGTATAACTCCATGAAAACTCATGTTTCTGGTGCTCAGCCGGGACATCGGAATGCCAATCCCTTTCAGCGTGTCCGCATACAATAAATTCAGTCCACTACCACCATCCATTAGCACCTTCGTCAGTCGAGTGCCTTCGACGACTGGGTCGACCACCAAAGCTTGGCTCCCAAGGGTGGCTATATAAGTCGGGTGATCGGACTGGTCGAATGTAATGGGAGTTTTGGACCATCTCAGATAATTGGGCGTCGCCGGGGCGACCATGTTCACCTCACGGTTGATAACCTTCAGTCGGCTCTTGCTTTCCACATCCGCAAAGATCATCAGAGTGGAGTTAACATGAGGATATCCTCCCTCACTGTCCTCCTTGTCTTCGGCTTTGTCCGACTCCTTTTCCTTGTCCTTGGGTTGTTTACCTTGGAACTGCTGGATCAGAGCCTGACCGCCGAAAGTGGTATGCTTCGGGTAAATGAAATTACCCTCTTCGTCTTTCTTCGTGTGGATGTGACACCGCAGATCCATCACGTCATTTCCTTCTTTATCCTTCACCTTCTCGAGGTTCCAGGATCCTTTGGGTTTTCCTTTGAACTTGCCCTGAGTCACAGCCAGAGCCTCTCCAGGAGCCGCTGGTTCGGCTTTCCGTTTCTGCTTCCGACTGGAGTTTCCTTTCTCTGACTGACTCGGCTTGTAATTGCCGCTCCGGAGTCGGTCCTCCTCTTCGCCGTTGGCATACTTGGTAGCAATTTCCATCATCCGACTCAGGGTCATATCTCCGGTCCGACCAAACTTCAAACTTAGTTCTCTGTTCTTAACACCATCCTTGAAGGCGCAGACTGCCTGATGATCAGACACGATCTCCATGGTGTGATGCAAAGTGATCCATCTCTGAATATACTCTCTTAAGGTCTCATTCGACTTCTGCACACAAACTTGCAGCTCTGTCAATCCAGCAGGTCGCTTGCAAGTTCCCTCAAATGTTCTGGCTAACACTCGGGAAAGATCTTCCCAAGTGTAAATGCTGCTACGAGTTAACTGATTCAACCACGCCCTGGCCGAACCTTCCAACATGAGTGGGAAATGCTTCATAGCCACTTCATCATTTCCGCCACCAATCTGCACCGCCACTCGGTAGTCTTCAAGCCAAGTTTCAGGCTTAGACTCACCGGTGAACTTGCTGACTCCAGTCGCCAACCTGAAGTTGGGGGGAATCACCGCGGCTCTGATAGCCCTGCTGAAACATTCCGGACCAGAAACATACACTCGGCTGCTAGTGGGCGCATCTCTGTCGTGGCCACCTCGATGAGCCATGTTCCGATCGACCAAGCCTTGCACGATAATGGATTGCGCGTCAAAGCCTGGTTCCCTGGGGTCGACCGGAACTCTTCGCCCCACACCGAGTTGACGCCTGTCATATTGCTGCCGATGAGCGTAAGACCCACCCCTCAGGGGAGGAGTGGGCACTCGACACCTATCATCACGATCGTATCGGTCACCATATTGTTCTCGTCGATTCTCGCGCCCTTCACGCCACGGAGGCGATCTGGGGCTGTGAGCCGACTGAACCGTATTTGCAGCGATGGATCGACTGTGAATTCTGTTGCGTGACTGTGACACGGCTGAATTCTGATCTCCTGCTGCCCGGAGCAAATCCCTAATCTGCATCAAGCCTCTGCCCGCCTCCGACTAAGAGGGCTGAATCGACTCTGCTATACAGGTTGCAGCTGCTAAATTCTGAATCGGGGTTCGATATACCTGAGTCGGCGGGAAGAGCTGACGTCGACTGGAGTCGGGCACTCATTGCCGCGCGCGCTCGTCGAGTGCTCGCTGGAGGTTCTCCAGACGAGTGCGTTCAGCCAAGTTGGCCAAACGTGCCTCCTCCAAGGCGCGAGCTTCGGGGGTTTCTCCTGCGATGGGAGTATGCATGGCATCCATATTCCTGCGGCGAAGTTCTTCCCTTTGCAGGGAATTAAGTGGCTCGGGTTGGTACTCCTCATGGACTTGAGCGGGGTCACCTCCACCGTCCACCCTGTCATCGCGGGGGAAGCCGGGAGGGCTGCGAGGTCCATTGACCATAAAGACTTCTGCCGCTGGATCACTGCTATCGCACTCGGATGCAGTCTCTATGGAGCCAGTCGATAGATCGAACAGGCCGTAGAGGGACTCGTCGGGCTCGATTGCCGCAACTTGGGTGGTGGCCGTCAGGCGAGCCACCGCATGCCTCACCCACCGCTGGAGCCTCGACCGACCAGAGCGCTTGCGCTGGCGGGAAACAGGGAGGGTGCACGATAGGGGAGTCGACCGATATGGAGTCGACGGTTGCCGCAGCAGAACGCCGCAGACACATGCGCGAAAATGCGTCGCACCGCGGACGGGGAGCGCATCGACGTCGAGTGGAGCTTCCTGGAGCCAAGCGGAGTCGTCGGCGATGAAGGTGAGCACGCCGAGACGGATCTCACGGCCCTCGACCAAGACTCCACAAGAAACCATGATGAAAGCAATTGGAACAATTGCAACTTCTCCAAAAATCGCTAAGACACCTGCCCCAAGGTGGGCGCCAACTGTCGTGGTTCTAAGTCTGACAGTAGGAATACGGGTAGGTATGGAGAGGCAAGATCCTAGCTATGGAGCAGTTGTAAACACAAGGGATGTACGAGTTCAGGCCCTTCTGGAGGAAGTAACAGCCCTCGCCTCGAGCCCGGAGGCGGTCGACTGGATTATGAGTGTATGGATTACAGGGGTGCGAACCCTTTACACTGAGGAGGGGGTGGCTTATATAGTGTCTGCCAGACCCCTCCGGCCCTCAGTTATGCAGGGTTTAAAGTACATTAAAGCTAGGTGTTACTGGTAACGCCTTACATAAAGTGTCCTAAATGCCATAAAGACTACTTAATTATAGACCGTTTGGATGCAGAGTGGCTCTTGATCTCCTGATGGTCGAGTGAGTCTTCATAGTCGAGTCCTTCGAGACCGTCGAGTGAACTCCCTCTTGGTCGACTGGAATGCAGTTTCTTCTGAGGGTGTCCTTGGGAAGGGTACTTAGGACAGGTCTATGACCCTACCCTAGGTACATGACTTCATCAGCATCCCCCGCATGATGCACGTGGCCATGACTCCAATCATGGTCAGTCCGGAATGGGCCAGTAACCTTATCCGGCCCATCAAATAATGGACGCTCTTGTCTTCCTCCAGCTGAGGGCTCTGCGGACGCCAACTCAGGCGTTTCTTCAGAGGAGCATTCCTGAACTCCGGGAGGCCGATCCGAATAGGGTCCGGTAGCGGAGCGTCTTCTACGTAAAACCATTTGGAAGGCCAGTTTTCGGATGCCTTCTTAGGGGTTCCGGATGGATATTCGGTCCCGGCGATGCACCATATTTCGGCACCGCCCACTTGATATATGGACCCCTCGTGAGAGCGGGGTACGAGGCAAAATAACCTCTTCCACAGTGCAAAATGGGGCTCGATGCCCAGAAATAGCTCGCAAAGAGCTACGAAGCCCGCTATATGCAGAATCGAGGCGGGCGTGAGGTGATGGAGCTGGAGTCCATAGAACTCCAGAAGCCCGCGGAGGAACGAATGTACAGAAATCCGAGCCCCTTATCGATAGGGGACGAAGCATACCCGCCCCCTTTGTTGGGACTTGGGATAGCCTCCGCTTGCTTCCCACCTTTGTAGGTGGCCAGCCCGGCTCGAACCGGAACCATAAAAGCCGGAGGAAGATATCCCTCCGCTTGGAGCGTCACTAGCTCATTGTGAGGGACAGAACATCTCCTCCAATCTCCTGGCAGAGGGCTGGGAGTGCGAGAGGAGGAGCCGCGTCGACGGTCCATGATGGAATGGATTTTTGGGTCAGAAGCGCTCCGATGAGTACTCACGGAAGGAAGATGGTGTGATTTGGATCTGGATTCTTGCCTCTCTTATAGGCAGATTATTTGCGCAGCTAGGGGGTAAAACATAAAAGATACCCTGGCTTTTTGCATTCGTGCGACACGTGGAAGAAGGCCATTATTGGCCGTGGAAGCCAAGGAGCGCAACGTTTACAAAAGAGCCGGACACTGTTCGGCAGGTACATGGGACTTAAAGGAGAACCCGCCTTGCAACACCGAAGACTATATACGCGCTGGACTTATCGTCATTGAAGCCTGGTTCGGGGGCTACTGAGGGAGTCCTGGACTAGGGGGTGTCCGGGCAGCCGGACTATCATCGTCAGCCGGACTCGAAGACTATGAAGATACAAGATTGAAGACTCCGTCCCGTGTCCGGATGGGACTTTCCTTGGCGTGGAAGGCAAGCTTGGCGATACGGATATGTAGATCTCCTACCATTGTAACCGACTGTAACCCTAGCCCTCTCCGTGTCTATATAAACCGGAGGGTTTTAGTCCGTGAGGACAACACAACCATTACAACAATCATACCATAGGCTAGCTTCTAGGTTTAGCCTCCTTGATCTCGTGGTAGATCCACTCTTGTACTACCCATATCATCAATATAAATCAAGCAGGAGTAGGGTTTTACCTCCATCGAGAGGGCCCGAACCTGGGTAAAAACATCGTGTCCCTTGTCTCCTGTTACCATCCGCCTAGACGCACAGTTCGGGACCCCCTACCCGAGATCCGCCGGTTTTGACACCGACATGCCTTGAGTTGAGCACTAGACCTCTTGAAGATTGGACGATTGATCCATGTCGGTAGCTGGATCTTGTTGTTGCAGCGAACAAGACAGGATTCAATTCAGCATGAAGAATGGACAAAGAATGGAAGAAAGTAAAATAGGATGGGCATTCGATCCTTGTGTTGATATTCTTACCCGCCGAGGACCTGGGCGTGGACGGCGTTGCCAATGTCCCCGAGGCCCGAGCACGTGCATGTTTCCTCCCGCACCGGGGCAGCTGATGACCCACAAGTATAGGGGATCTATTGTAGTCCTTTCGATAAGTAAGAGTGTAACCCAACAAGGAGCAGAAGGAAATGATAAGCGGTTTTCAGCAAGGTATTCTCTACAAGTATTGAAATAAGCGGTGACAGATAGTTTTGTGATAGGATAAATTGTAACGAGCAACAAGTAACAAAAGTGAATAAAGTGCAGCAAGGTGGCCCAATCCTTTTTGTAGCAAAGGACAAGTCTGGACGAAATCTTATAATAGGAAAAGCGCTCCCGAGGACACATGGGAATATCGTCAAGATAGTTTTCATCACGCTCATATGATTCGCGTTCGTTACTTTGATAATTTGATATGTGGGTGGACCGGTGCTTGGGTGCTGTTCTTACTTGAACAAGCATCCCACTTATGATTAACCTCTATTGCAAGCATCCGCAACTACAACAAAAGTATTAAGGTAAACCTAACCATAGCATGAAACATATGGATCCAAATCAACCCCTTACGAAGCAACGGATAAACTAGGGTTTAAGCTTCTGCCACTCTA
The DNA here is from genome assembly GCA_021437245.1 of Aegilops speltoides. Lineage (NCBI taxonomy): Eukaryota > Viridiplantae > Streptophyta > Magnoliopsida > Poales > Poaceae > Aegilops > Aegilops speltoides. Next base: position 57,438 of record JAHHZJ010000718.1, on the reverse strand, counting down.
GCAACCCATCATATACTTATTACTTCCCAATGCCTTCCTCTAGGCCCAAATAATGGTGAAGTTTTATGTAGTCGACGTTCACATAACACCACTAGAGGTTAGACAACATACATCTTATCAAAATATCGAACGAATACCAAATTCACATGACTACTAATAGCAAGACTTCTCCCTTGTCCTCAGGAACAAACGTAATTACTCACAAAGCATATTCATGTTCATAATCAGAGGGGTAATAATGTGCATAAAGGATCTGAACATATGATCTTCCACCAAATAAACCAACTAGCATAAACTACAAGGAGTAATCAACACTACTAGCAACCTACTAGTACCAATCCCGGACTTGGAGACAAGAATTGGATACAAGAGATGAACTAGGGTTTGGAGATGAGATGGTGCTGGTGAAGATGTTGATGGAGATTGCCCTCTACCGATGAGAGGAGCGTTGGTGATGACGATGGTGATGATTTCCCCCTCCCGGAGGGAAGTGTCCCCGCAGAACAGCTCTGCGAGCCCTAGATTGGTTCCGCTGAGGTTCCGCCTCGTGGCGGCGGAGTCTCGTCCCGAAAGGTTGCCTTCTATTTTTTCTCATCGAAAGACTTCATATAGGAGAAAATGGACGTCGGAGAGCCACCAGAAGGCCCACGAGGTAGGGGGCGCGCCCGGGGGGGGCACCCCCACCCTCTGAGCAGGGCGTGGGCCCCCTGGCCTTCATCTTTGGCGACAATTTTTCTTTATTTATTTTAAGGTATTCCGTGGAGTTTCAGGACTTTTGGAGTTGCACAGAATAGTCCTCCAATATTTGCTCCTTTTCCAGCCCAGAATTCCAGCTGCCGACATTCTCCCTCTTCATGTAAACCTTGTAAAATAAGAGAGAATAGCCATAAGTATTGTGACATAACGTGAAATAACAGCCCATAATGCAATAAATATTGACATAAAAGCATGATGCAAAATGGACGTATCAACTCCCCCAAGCTTAGACCTCGCTTGTCCTCAAGCGAAAGGCCGATAACAATAAATATGTCCTCATGTTTAAAGGTAGAGGCGTCGATAAAAATAAAAATACGGACATGAAGGCATCATGATTATTTCATAACAACAACATAGATAGATTTTGTCATATGATTACTCATGTTCAAGTGATGATCTTTTCACAAAGCCAAAGTATGAATCAGAAACCTTATTGAGCACCAACAAATTATACCCTTAGTCATTGAAGCAATTGCAATTTATCATAACATCGGAGAGAGTCTATGTCAGAGCTTAAAAGCAAGTCCACATACTCAACTATCACTTAGTCCTTCATAATTGTTAACACTCACACAATACTTGTGGTTACAGAGTTTAATCGGACACAGAGAAAGATAGGGGCTTATAGTTTTGCCCCACAACATTTTACCTCAAGGGTAACGTCAACAATAATAATTCATGCTCCCCCACATCCAATTAGATATATATATCATGTTCTTTCGAACACGCTGAGCTTGCCAAAGGATAAAATGAAAAAGGAAAGGTGAAGATCACCGTGACTCATTCATAAAGTAGAGGATAATAATAAAAGATAGGCCCTTCGCAGAGGGAAGCAGAGGTTGTCATGCGCGTTTAGGGTTGATGCACAAAATCTTAATGCAAAAGAACGTCACCTTATATTGCCCCTTGTATGTGGACCTTTATTATGCAGTCCGTCGCTATTATTGCGTCCACAACAAGTTCGTACAAAGTTTATTTTCTTCGCACTAATAAGTCATGCATATTTAGAGAGCAATTTTTATTGCTTGCACCGATGACAACTTACTTGAAGGATCTTACTCAATCCATAGGTAGATATGGTGGACTCTCATGGCAAAACTGGTTTAAGGGTATTTGGAAGCACAAGTAGTATTTCTACTTGGTGCTGAGAATTTGGCTAGCATGAGGGGGAAAGGCAAGCTCAACACGGTACAGGATCCATGACAACATACTTTATCTCAGATGTAAGAAAACATAACTCATTATGTTGTCTTCCTTGTCCAACATCAACTCTTTAGCATGTCATATTTTAATGAGTGCTCCCAATCATAAAAGATGTCAATGATAATATATCTATATGTGAAACCTCTCTTTCCTTATTACTTCCTATTAATTGCAACGATGACCAAAGCTATATTTGCCAACTCCCAACAACTTTAAATCATCATACTCTTTCTATGTGAAATCATTACTTTCAATAAGATCAATATGAACTCTTTGATTCTTTTTATTCTTTTTCTTCTAATCACCCAAGATCATGGAAAAATACTCAAGCCCTTGACTCAACACTAATATTTATTAAATAGATCACGGACTCGATTACAAAGAAGGATCATAAAGCAAAACTCAAAACTAGATCATGCCATGACTTTATTCTACTAAATCAAGATACTACTAATAGGATCGAACTAAGAAAACGGTAAAGATAGGAGTTGTGATGGTGATACGTTACCAGGGCACCTCCCCCAAGCTTGGCAGTTGCCAAGGGGAGTGCCCATACCCATGTGATTATGTCTCCTTATTTGTTGTTGACGGTGGAGGTGTTGATGATGACGGTGGAGAATCGCACATTGAGCGTAAAAGCTCCTCCAGTTTGCGGATAATGCCCTTGAGCCCAGCAATATGATCCTTCAACAAAATATTCTCCTGTGTGAGATACTTGTTCTGTATGCGGGCTAACTCAATCATCTTGAAGGCTTCAAGCTCTGTTGGAGTAAAAAGGTTAGGTAAAGGTTGAGGGATGTCTTCTTCTTTCTCCATCGGAGCTTGAATCTCCATGGGCTTCTTGATCCCTTCATCTTGTTGATTTCTTCTGGTTCCTCTCTTTTCAACTCTATCTTCAATAGCCAAGCATCCTTGTCTTCGTTGTTGGAGGAGGGAGAAGTGATGGTGCTCTAGACCTGTCAGAAAAACAGCTCGAAACAAGAACAGGGGAGATTTGCGTGATACGAGAGTCAAAACCTTCGGGAGTATATATAATGAATTTTTACCGACCAAAATATGTATCGTGCAAGGAAACGGAGTCCAGAGGGCACACGAGGTGCTCACGAGGTAGGGGGCGCACCCAGGGGGTAGGGCGCACCCTCCACCCACGTGGAGGCCTCGTGTCCTCCCCGGACTGCTACTTATTTTTCTATTTTTCTAAATATTCCAAAACGGAAAAATATTGCCTTCAAAATTGTTTTGGAGTCGGTTTACTTACCGTACCACATACCTATTCCTTTTCGGAGTCTGGAACGTTCTCGAGAGTGTCCTTTATGTATTCCTCCGGGGTTACGGTTTCAATAACATTAGTTTCAACATTTATAGGATTACCTGAGATATAGTGTTTGATCCTTTGACCGTTTACCACCTTCGGATTTGTGCCTGCGAAGTTGTTGATTTTTATGGCACCGCAACGATAGACCTCCTCGATAACATAAGGACCTTCCCATTTGGAGAGAAGTTTTCCTGCAAAAAATCTTAAACGAGAGTTGTATAGCAATACATAATCACCTACATTAAACTCACGCTTTTGTATCCTTTTGTCATGCCATCTTTTAACCTTTTCTTTAAACAACTTGGCATTTTCATAAGCTTGGGTTCTCCATTCATCAAGTGAGCTAATATCAAATAACCTCTTCTCACCGGCAAGTTTGAAATCATAGTTGAGCTCTTTAATAGCCCAATATGCCTTATGTTCTAGTTCGAGAGGTAAGTGACATGCTTTTCCCTAAACCATTTTATACGGAGACATACCCATAGGATTTTTGTATGCAGTTCTATAGGCCCATAATGCATCATCAAGTTTCTTGGACCAATTCTTTCTAGACCTATTAACATTCTTTTGCAAAATTAGTTTGAGCTCTCTATTGCTCAATTCTACTTGACCACTAGACTGCGGGTGATATGGAGATGCAATTCTATGATTAATGTCGTATTTAGCAAGCATCTTACGGAAAGCACCATGAATAAAGTGTGAACCACCGTCAGTCATTAAGTATCTAGGGACTCCAAACCTCGGAAAAATAACTTCCTTAAGCATTTTAATAGAAGTGTTATGATCAGCACTACTAGTTGGAATAGCTTCTACCCACTTAGTAACATAATCAACAGCAAATAAAATATGTGTATATCCATTAGAGGCAGGAAAAGGTCCCATATAATCAAAGCCCCAAACATCAAATGGTTCAATAACAAGTGAATAATTCATAGGCATTTGTTGACGTCTACTAATATTACCAATTCTTTGACATTCATCGCAAGACAACACAAACTTACGGGCATCGTTGAAAAGAGTAGGCCAATAAAAACCGGATTGCAATACCTTATGTGCAGTTCTATCTCCAACGTGGTGTCCTCCATAAGCCTTGGAGTGACACTTGCGTAGGATATGTTCCTGTTCATGCTCAGGTACACAACGTCTAATAACACCATCTACTCCTTCTTTGTAAAGATGTGGGTCATCCCAAAAGTAATGTCGCAAGTCATAGAAAAACTTTTTCTTTTATTGGTATGTGAAGCTAGGTGGTATAAATTTAGCAACAATATAATTAGCATAATTAGCATACCATGGAGTGCTATGAGAAGTACTTATGACATTTAATTGTTCATCAGGAAAGCTATCATCAATAGGTAGTGGGTCATCAAGAACATTCTCTAACCTAGATAAGTTGTCTGCAACGGGGTTCTCAGCTCCTTTTCTATCAACAATATGTAAATCAAATTCTTGCAGCAGGATAACCCATCTAATAAGTCTAGGTTTTGCATCTTTCTTTTCCATAAGATATTTAATAGCAGCATGGTCTGTGTGAATATTTACTTTAGAATCAACAATATAGGGTCTGAATTTATCACAAGAAAATACAACTGCTAAAAGTTCCTTTTCAGTAGTAGCATAATTTCTTTGAGCATTGTCTAGAGTCTTACTAGCATAATGGATAACATTCAATTTCTTATCAACTCTTTGCCCTAGAACGGCACCTACAGCATAATCACTAGCATCACACATAATTTCAAAAGGTAAATTCCAATCAGGTGGCTGAACAATAGGTGCAGAGACTAATGCTTTCTTAAGTATTTCAAATGCTTCTACCCAATCATCATCAAAGACAAATGGTACATCTTTTTGTAATAAATTAGTCAGAGGCCAAGAGATTTTTGAGAAGTCCTTAATGAACCTCCTATAAAATCCGGCGTTACCAAGGAAACTTCTTATACCTTTTATGTCCTTGGGACATGGCATCTTTTCAATAGCATCAACCTTGGCTTTATCAACTTCAATACCTCTTTCAGAAACTTTGTGCCCCAAGACAATACCTTCATTAACCATAAAGTGGCACTTTTCCCAATTCAAGACAAGATTAGTTTCTTCACATCTCTGCAAAACTCGAGCAAGATTGCTCAAGCAATCATCAAAAGAGGAACCATAGACAGAAAAGTCGTCCATAAAAACCTCACAAATTTTCTCGCAAAAGTCAGAGAATATAGCCATCATGCATCTTTGAAAGGTAGCAGGTGCATTACATAAACCAAAAGGCATACGTCTATAAGCAAAAGTACCAAAAGGGCATGTAAAAGTAGTCTTTGATTGATCTTTAGCCGACATAGGTATTTGAGAAAAACCAGAATAACCATCTAGAAAGCAATAATGTGTATGTTTGCATAATCTTTCTAGCATTTGATCAATAAAAGGTAAGGGGTAATGATCTTTCTTAGTAGCCTTATTTAATTTGCAGAAATCAATTACCATCCAATAACCTGTGATAATTCTTTGCGGAATCAATTCATCTTTATCATTAGGGACAACAGTAATACCTCCCTTCTTGGGGACATAATGGACAGGACTTACCCACTGACTATCAGCAACGGGATAAATTATACCTGCCTCTAGAAGCTTGAGTATTTCCTTTCTTACCACTTCTTTCATTTTAGGATTCAAACGTCGTTGAGGATCACAAACTAGTTTGGCATCATCTTCCAAATTTATTTTATGCTGACATAGAGTGGGACTGATGCCCTTAAGATCATCCAGAGTATATCCAATAGCGGCACGGTGCTTCTTCAGAGTTTTCAATAATCTTTCTTCTTCATGCTCTGAAAGGTTAGTGCTAATAATGACAGGATATATTTTCTTTTCATCAAGATAAGCATATTTAAGATTATCAGGCAACGGTTTAAGCTCAAACACGGGATCACCCTTGGGTGGAGGAGGATCCCCTAGGATTTCAACAGGCAAATTGTGTTGAAGAATATGTTCCTGTTTAAAGAATACTTCATCTATTTCCCTTCTTTCATTCATGAACATATCATTTTCATGGTCTAGCAAATAGTGTTCTAAAGGATCACTAGGAGGTACAGCAATAGAAGAAAGACCAATAATTTCGTCCTTACTAGGCAATTCTTCCTCACGATGTTGTTTACTAAATTTAGAGAAATTAAACTCATGAACCATATCATCCAAACCAACAATAACAACATTCTTTTGCAGTCTATCGTAGCATTAACAAAGATTCAAGAAGGGTCTACCAAATATAATGGGACAAAAGCTATCTTGTGGAGAACCAAGAACAAAAAATCAGCGGATATTTGGTTTTCCCACACAAGACTTCAACATCTCTAACAATTCCATTTGGTGAAATAGTATCTCTATTGGCAAGTTTAATTGTGACATCAATTTCTTCTAACTCAAAGCGTGCAATATCATGCATAATTTCTTTGTATAAGTCAATGGGTATTACACTAGCACTAGCACCCATATCACACAAGCCATGGTAACAATGATCTCCTATTTTAACAGAAATAACGGGCACGCCTACCACAGGTCTATGTTTATCTCTATCACAGGGTTTAGCAATTCTAGCAGTTTCACCAGAGAATTGAATAACATGCCCATCAATATTATCAGACAAGAGATCTTTAACAATAGCAATATTAGGTTCTACTTTGACTTGCTCAGGAGGTGTATAAGTTCTAGTATTGCTTTTACGAACAACAGTTGAAGCTTTAGCATGATCCTTCATTCTAACAGGGAAAAGTGGTTTCTCAACATAAGAAGTAGGAACAATAGGATCATTGTAAGTGACAGTCTTTTATTCAACTTTAATAGGTGCAGCTACTTTTACTTCTATGGGAGGATGATATTTAAACCACTTCTCCTTGGGGAGATCAACATAAGTAGCAAAAGATTCACGAAAGAAGCTACTATCTCGAGTCAAGTCCATATTTAGTGCTAAACTTACGTAAAATATCGGTATCCATAAAAGATTTAACACAATCAAACTTAGGTGTCATACCTGACTCCTTACCTTCGCCGAGGTCCCAATCTTCAGAGTTGCGCTTAATTCTATCCAATAAATTCCATCTAAATTCAATAGGCTTCATCATAAAAGAGCCAAAGACAAGAAGTATCAAGCATGGTGCGATTGTTACCAGAAAGCCGAGCATAAAAACTTTGCATAATCACTTCTTTTGTGAGCTCATGATTGGGGCATGAATATAACATTGATTTAAGCCTCCCCCAAGCTTGAGCGATGCTTTCTCCTTCGCGAGGCCAAAAATTATATATGTAATTGCGATCACGATGAACAAGATGCATAGGGTAATACTTTAGATGAAATTCCAATTTCAATTTTATAGTTCCATGATCTCATATCATCACATAGCCTATACCATGTCAATGCGTCTCCCTCCAAAGATAAAGGTAAAGCCTTCTTCTTAACAACATCATCGGGTATACCTGCAAGCTTAAATAGTCCACAAATATCATCCACATAGCATAGATGTTTGTCAGGATGCTTTGTTCCATCTCCTGCAAAAGTGTTAGCTAGCAGATTTTCCATCATACCCGAAGGAATCTGAAAAGGAGTTTCATTTTCAGTAGGTTCAGTAGGTTGAGTAGGTTGAGGAGCAACTCTTGGCTCAACTGGACGGGGTGAAGATACCCCGAACAAGCCCCTCAGACAATTACTTTCCATAGTAACAAGTGACAGAAAATTTCAGCACACTAAATAAATTTTTCCTTACCAAATTCCACCTACCAAAGGCGCTTCACTCCCCGGCAACGGCGCCAGAAAAGAGTCTTGATGACCCACAAGTATAGGGGATCTATCGTAGTCCTTTCGATAAGTAAGAGTGTTGAACCCAACGAGGAGCAGAAGGAAATGATAAGCGGTTTTCAGCAAGGTATTCTCTGCAAGTACTGAAATAAGTGGTGACAGATAGTTTTGTGATAGGATAAATTGTAACGAGCAACAAGTAACAAAAGTAAATAAAGTGCAGCAAGGTGGCCCAATCCTTTTTGTAGCAAAGGACAAGCCTGGACGAACTCTTATAATAGGAAAAGAGCTCCCGAGGACACATGGGAATATCGTCCAGCTAGTTTTCATCACGCTCATATGATTCGCGTTCGGTACTTTGATAATTTGATATGTGGGTGGACCGGTGCTTAGGTGTTGTTCTTACTTGAACAAGCATCCCACTTATGATTAACCTCTATTGCAAGCATCCGCAACTACAACAAAAGTATTAAGGTAAACCTAACCATAGCATGAAACATATGGATCCAAATCAGCCCCTTACGAAGCAACGCATAAACTAGGGTTTAAGCTTATGTCACTGTAGTAACCCATCATCTACTTATTACTTCCCAATGCCTTCCTTTAGGCCCAAATAATGTTGAAGTGTCATGTAGTCAACATTCACATAACACCACTAAAGGAAAAGACAACATACATCTCATCAAAATATCGAACGAATACCAAATTCACATGACTACTAATAGCGAGACTTCACCCTTGTCCTAAAAAACAAACGTAATTACTCACAAAGCATATTCATGTTCATAATCAGAGGGGTAATAATGTGCATAAAGGATCTGAACATATGATCTTCCACCAAATAAACCAACTAGCATCAACTACAAGGAGTAATCAACACTACTAGCAACCTACTAGCACCCATCCCGGACTTGGAGACAAGAATTGGATACAAGAGATGAACTAGGGTTTGGATATGAGATTGTGCTAGTGAAGATGTTGATGGAGATTGCCCTCTCCCGATGAGAGGAGCGTTGGTGATGACGATGGTGATGATTTCCCCCTCCCGGAGGGAAGTGTATCCCCGGCAGAATAGCTCTGCCGGAGCCCTAGATTGGTTCCACCAAGGTTCCGCCTCGTGGCGGCGGAGTCTCGTCCCAAAAGGTTGCCTTCTATTTTTTTCTCATCGAAAGACTTCATATAGGAGAAGATGGACGTCGGAGAGCCACCAGGGGGCCCACGAGGTAGGGGCGCGCCCGGGGGGGCGCGCCTCCACCCTCGTGAGCAGGGTGTGGGCCACCTGGCCTTCATCTTTGGCGACGATTTTTCTTTATTTATTTTAAGGTATTCCGTGGAGTTTCAGGGCTTTTGGAGTTGCACAGAATAGTCCTTCAATATTTACTCCTTTTCCAGCCCAGAATTCCAGTTGCCGGCACTCTCCCTCTTCATGTAAACCTTGTAAAATAAGAGAGAATAGCCATAAGTATTGTGACATAACGTGAAATAACAGCCCATAATGCAATAAATATTGACATAAAAGCATGATGCAAAATGGACGTATCGGCGGCCGACGTCGGCGGCGATGGCCTTGAGCTTCCCTGCTAGTACTGCGACACCTGAACATCACCAAGATAAACATGAGTAAAGATCAAGGAGTTGCTTGTTTGACGTACGAATCCGGCAAGAAACTCGCTCGCATCAGATTGCCCTGGTTGGATATGTAGATAAAAATCCTATATTGGCAAATTAGAGTCGTATGAACAACAGCCTGAGAGAGAAACCCAACGACGCAGGCGTGACCAAATCAAGAGGCACGACTGCGGTGATCTTGATGCGGCACGGTGAGAAAAATAGAGTCGATGGCTAGGCGGATGTGTGGCTCACCTCTGTTGGTTGCCGGCTGCGGAGCGGCCATTGGTGCCTGTTGTTTCGGCTACTGAAGGGAACATGGCAGATCGACGACCTCCGATTCCTCCGATCCAGGCGGCATCACGTGGGTGTGGAGAGAGAGAGGAGCGGTTGGTGATGACTTCGTGCGGCGGCGTGCATGCCTTCTATGGGATTGGAAGAGATTTTTGGTAGGGTAGGAATTAATGGAGGGACTAATGTGATTGATGGGATTAGCAGAAGACGGCACGTGGAATATTCCTATGCGGGTGGAGTACGGTCAGTCACTCTAAATTGCTAACTACACACTTGACTCGAGATTAAATTAATCATAACCATTAGATTTTATTCAATGGGTTTAATCTAACGGTGCTAATCAGCCTGTGTACATTTGTTATGTGCCTTTAAGGAAGAAATAGTTTGATTGTTTAATAGTAGTCTTTCCCTAATAATAAAGCACGGATTGGGTCTCCGGGTTCACCGTCACAATACGCTTCTTCCCATGATTTTACGCTTTCAATTTGAATTTAAGACGTATTCGAGGTGGTACTAAATTTCCGTACGTGAGCTTTCCTCTCGCGTCCTCAAATATCAGATTCAACATAGGCAGCCCATTATTCTGGTACACGGCCCATTATTCTGGTCCACCTAGCCCAACAAACAAATAAAAATCAGCGAGCTAAGACGAGGGCGGACTTTCGATCAGTTTGGAGTTTTCCCTTGATCCTCCCATAAATATCGGCTCAAGATTCAGGAAAGAGAGAAGGGGAAGAGGTGGATCCCCTGGAGGCGGAAGGAGCCGGTTGACGGCCGATCCGACGGGCACTTCATCTCAACCATGAGGCCGCGATAGTATACGGTCGCGCACATCAGCCATCTCATCAAGCGAGGACGCGGGGGCGCTGCAATCGCTGCTTTGAGAACCCACCGGTCCAGCGGACAACCATGGTCGATTGGAGCTGCTAAGACAGCGGCGGCGCAGGCGGGCAGCCCCACTTTGAGGTGTGGTGGCTCGTGTCAAGGAGCCAACCATGATTCAGAAGGAACGATTTGATTATCTTCTTATGTACGTGAATAATACAGTCTGATCAGCACACAATTGAGACTTTGAGATCTCAAACGCCATTGGCCGAAGTTGCTCGTTCGGTTGGTTCGTCAATTGGTCCTTCTGACTGCCAACAATACGGCCCTATGGGAACTAGAAAAACAGTGCATACAACCACGAGATCATGATCCAGAAAAACCTGATCCACCACTGATCCACTGCTCTGGCTACCGTTCGTCGTCGAGCGCCTGCACCGTTCCCTCGCCGCCCTCCGCCCATACTGTACTCACAAATCACCATGTCGTCTTCCTTGACTGGAAACTCCAGGAAAGATGGCTTTATCATATTGAAGCACCGCGGCCGCCGCCGCTATAACCAACGCCACAAGTAATATCTGGGTGATCAGGGCACCGGATGACGATTAGCTGGATGCATGCTTATCAACTGAAGGCAAGCAGCTAGATGCATGTACGGATGAGTACTGCAGGCGGACAGAGATAAAAATACTAAGAACTTCGAGCACGTCACGTCCTCAGGTGCGTCCCTATGCATATATGTCATTATGTGCATGAAGCAAATAGCTAGATGCAGTATTGACATTAACTAAACTGAATTAGACTTCAAGATACTTTTATTTTCTATTAGTGCCACATCTGTCACAATTTATATCCACAATTACTCACGCTTGTCGTCGTCTCCATAAAAAACTCAAGGTCTATCCGAAGTAAATATATTTGTCGCTGCATTACTTAGAGCCAATAATACATGTACATGTGTTTTTCAACTATTTAGAGATCTAGATATAGATACTATGTGATAGTATATCATTATTGCAAAAAGGTTTGCTTCCACTGAGCATGTATGAGTATGCGCAGGTAATTTCACACTTTGAAGGAAGTTTGTTTAGTTTTCAGACTTAAGTTAAGTTTGTTTCGATCCAAATCCAACAATAAAATTTGGATAATTTCTCAATGTTATCTACAATGAGTGGCATGTATTTATACCATGACTTATCAGCTTGATCAATAATGTATTTTTGTATTTTTGCAGTTCCTTTTTTTTGTGGGAGAAGGAACTTTCATTAATCAAACGAGATGATTACATTTAGACTTAACTATGCTACTATCTCTTCGGGAAGTTTCAAAGCCAGCACACTATTCGCTGTTGCACCCGTCCCATACAAGAAAGGGTGTGGCTAGCAGCATTAGCATGTCGAGTGATCTTAAGTAGACTAATGTTTCTCCTGCATATGTATTTTTGTGGTTCATATATGGTGAAAACTTTATATGCCAGCTTTCACATACACATATCTGAGTAATACCACCTCCGATCCATAATAAGTATCGCAGTCACTTATTTTATTTTAGATAGGAGAGGGTATCATTTTTATTTGTTTTTCAAGGATGAGTGTTGCATCTTAATAGTAGCATGGCTGCCGAATGCCCAGCAATTTTACACCAAACGAAAGATAAGTCCAGGCAGAAACCGACTGATTGGGTGTTATAGTTCAATACTGCACCACGGGAGGTAAACTGTCAAATACCATATGAATTGTCAAATTCATTTTTTACCCGTTGCAACGCACGGGCTCTTTTGCTAGTCCAAAATCAAACACAAGGGCCAGCTCCAAATCCAAATGCGGCATTAGGGCATCCCCAACGCTGGCATCCAAAACGAACACGGTATTTGTTCGTGGACTGGTCCGCAATAGTCGGATGACACTGATGCGGAAGTTGGCTATCCAACCATGCCCGCATACATTTCAAAGTAAATTCGAACAAAGTGGATGAATTTCATGCAAATCGGATGGTTTTCATTCAAACCTAACCAAATACATTACATATTCGATATATTTCAACTAAACAAAAGCGACCAAAAGTTAATCGAGTCTAAGTCTTCATCGGCGACCGTGAGCCACATATAGCATCTGGCCTCCAAGTCCTTGTTGTTCCCCTCCGTGTCCATGCCCAGCAGCTATGGGTCCCAGAAAGTGAAGGTGCGGTCGCCGGCGAGGAAGAATAGGGCATGAGACACACAGAAGCCACTAGTAGAAAAAGACCTATTTGTCCCGGTTCTAGAGGGCCTTTAATCCCGCTTCTGAAACCGGGACTAAAGGGTCGTTACTAAAGGCCCCCCCTCTTTAGTCCCGGTTCTTATACGAACCGGGACTAAAGGCCCTCCATGTGGCCGCTGTCTGGAGCTCCACCTTTAGTCCCGGTTGGACCGGGTCTAAATGTTATTTTTTGAAGAAAAAAATTGATTTTTTTTATTTTTAAATTTCTGAATTATTTTACAATTTAATCTCTAATCACCACCGCTTATCACTGCTCAATTTAACCCTAATCTCTAATCACCCATCATCATTCCAAATCATCTAACTTTCCGGTCGGTCACCCATCCTCTCACTACTCCAACCTGAGCACGCTTAACTTTCGGGGTTCTATTCTCCCTCATTTCCAAGTCTGCACTTGTTGTTTTCCTGACAATAGTAAGATGTCAATCCTATTAACCCTTAGGAGTTTAGCTTGAGCATGAAGTCACACGTTTCACTGTTTGAGTTTGAAACTATTTAGTAACACTAATATTTCTTGAATAAGTAGTTTGACCATAGTTTGACCAGATTTGACTAAAATTCAAAATACTGAAATAATTATTTAGTAACACTAATATTCTTGAATAATTATTTAGTACCACTAATACTTCTTGAATAAGTAGTTTGACCATAGTTTGACCAGAATTAACCAAAATTAAAAAAACTGAAATTTGAGCATAACTATTTTTTTCTTTTAGAATTTGAGGATTCTAAAAATTTGCAAACAGGCCTACGACGGTCAAAATCGGATGCGGATTTTTGAGCTGATTTTTTTGATATATTATGCGGGTTTTTTTCGACTTCATATTCCAAAGATATGGCCCGTAACGATTAAACCCGTTTAAAGAAAATTGGTTGCAACTTCCAAGCTTGTGTAAAGTCTAAGGACATCTTCAAACCCATTTACGATCCAACGATATCCAATCGATCACGGACCAGTCCAATTGTCTGAAATCTTGCAAATCGGACACAAACTTAGGGAGCTTTGTTGGGGTTCACACCATCGCTACGTACGCGTCTGACATCCCGGTCACACCCAAAAACTTCTTTGCCCAAAAAATCCTCTCCGTTCGAAGCAGTTGCCGCGCATTCATGCCGCTCGAGCCGCTAAAGAGGGGACGTGACTCTACGACATTGATGTTGATCAGAGCGGCGAAACCGAAAGAGCGGTCGGCGCCGCTTTAATACCGACATGGTGACCGAGAGGTACTCTGACAACGTACGTGCTCCGCACTGAAGCCAGCTTCCGTCACTTAGCCTGATCGTGCCTTTTCAAACCGGCTCCAGCACTCTCCACACCATACTACATGACTCCACTACACGCACAGTCCCTCCAATCCTCTCCACTCCCGCGCTTTCCACACCACACCGTCCACACCATGCCGGTTGGCGTCGCTCTCTAGGGCCCTCGACCTCCACGACACCCGCCTCCTCCGGGAAGGAGGAGATTGTCATCTCCTCTGGCGATGAGGAGGAGAAGCCGCCACAATAGTCGCACCTTCTGGCAGAGGCGACAACGACAGAAGAGGAGTACCAGCAACAAATGGACCTCATGATCGAGCGTTTGCTGCGGTTCCGTGGTCCGCCACCGCCAACTCGCGCGATGGAGGAGCCGGTACCACGGCCACGCTACAACGTGAAGGAGCAGATGATGTCGCCGGCCCTCCACTGTGTGAAGGCAGAGCCGGTGTCCCCCACCCGCAACCGCGGTGTCCAAATCGGGCGCCACATGAAGGAGGTGTTGGCGTTGCTGCTGCACAGCCGATATGACCACGTCAACCAGCCGGCGTCGTTGTCACACCGCGTCTGGCATAGCAAGGCTGTGAGGAGGAGGTGTCGGTGGCGATCATGAGATCTCTCCACCTCCCCATGCGGTGAAGGCTCTATGAGCAGAAGACCTTCTCCCCTTGTGGAATTCAAAACCTTCTTGTCTTAAGACTTGGGAAAGAACCCTACCTTTTCCATCTCTCTCGTGTGGATGATTTGGACCAAGTATTTATTCATGTGTATTTTGTTTTGCAACTTGTGTGTTGATTTGTGCTAGTTTTCCTTGTGTTTCCTCTGGTTTCCCTATGTGTTCTTCCTCAAACCCACCTCCGATTCAGGAAGATTGGTATACCCTAGGGGTTTGTTCCGCATCATCTTGTCTCTTTAGTTAGCCATGCTTCAAATTAATTAAAGCAGATGCTGGCTTTGCTTTAATGAAGGAGAGGATGATGGGAACATCTACAATGGATACAACCAAAACTGCCAGTACTTCCCCCAAATCTGATCAGGAATCTATGGTAAGATTAGGTGCTGCAAAACAAATTCTCTCAAGACACTTTGGACCCAAGAGAAGCTTGACATCAGTTCCCCATTCGTCAACTCATATTCAGTCTGCCGAGACATGTCTGATTTATAACGACATCATCTTCCACATACAAACTCTTAACTCGTTGATTTTAGACTTTTTGAAATATAGTGCACTTTCTAACAGATACATCCATGCCTCTAATTTACTTCCGAGCGTGACAAAACTGCAAAAGCGGTTCGATGATGCTGTAGAAACCGATTCAAAAGGTGTTGTGCCACCTCCACTTGGGCCGATGGGTCTTTGACGACTTATGGTTGCATTTTTCCTACCTTGATACGTTTGTTCACACCTTGACCGTCAACCCTGGTCCTATATAGATAGATCAACCTCATAACATTTTCTTCAAGTTTTGTTTGATTGAATTTAGTTATGTCTACTCTTAGCCATCGACACGATAGTGTGACCTTCTGTATTACACATCTTCGAAATCCAAAGTTATCACTTACTTCATCTTATATCCACTTTTTTTGCAGGGATCTTATATCCACAATCTAGATTTCTTTTATCATATATTGTTCTTCGGTTGCTGCAGAATAGACATGCATGGTCAGGTTGACTGTGTTTACCGAAATAGGCTTTCGCCCTGCTTTATAGATAAAGCAAACGGTTGATTGTGTTTCCAACAGCGCCAGTAATTATATTGGAGTTGGTTTAGCTAGTGCTAAGGCGCACCGTCGAGTGGTCGGTATAGTCAAATAATCAAATTCTCCTCCACAAAAAATTGATGTTGTCTCGGAGGATCGGGTCACCTTGTACCTATCACTCATCAAGGGGAAGTGGTTCCAGCATATATTGGTATCGCGCATACCATATAGGAGAAGAAAGGCTGAAATGCCAACAAATCTTTGTCTATTCTCTAATTCACTTGATCTAATAGTACCCGTTTTTGGAACATCCCGGTAACAAAGTCACTGAATGGCTAAGTCATCACCCCAATCCCTTTGACAACAACGACTGTATGGATAACTATGACGAGCAATGCAGGAAACTCCATCGGTCCAGTGACATTGATTTTTGAAGAATGCACCAACATATATGGTAGCTTTATTTTTGTTCATTTGTTCATTCTCATAGGGGGAAGTAATAGAATGACTCATGCCCTTGTTTGTAATGCGGAAGGTAACCTGTCGATTGTGTGGCAAGAGGACCCCTCTAATTTCATCCGTGGCATTTTGTCGGATGATGCAAGCTTATTCTCTAATTAATAAAGTCACAGTGAAGATTTTCCGTTGAAAACGATGATTGTATGAATATTTAGGGAGCGGCTATTCAGCGCCTAGACTCGACTACATCTAGGAGTGAACATCAGATTCAAAAAAATAGTTTTTTAAAAAATATAAATTTTTAGACATCCAAGATGCTCATGTGCGCAAGATGCGTGCAAAATTCTGAGGTGTTTGGACATCGGAGAACCTTGTGCCAATGTTTTTTCCAGGTGTTCAAGAAACTTTGAAAAAGAACACTATTGAGAGCTGATTTTGTATTTTTAGCACGAGCTCCTCAGATATCCATACAATCTGAAGTTTTGCATCCACTTTGTGTACACAGGCATCTTGGATGCCTAAGAATTTTAGATATTTTTTAATAAATTACTTTCCTTTTGATTTACTGTTCATCGGGTGTAGTTGAGTCCGAGAACCGTTTTGAATTATTGTAACATTTATATCTTTTTGGAAATATGAATATAACTAATATATGTGGGCTTTAAAAAATCGTGTGATAGACTTGTCGCTTAAAAATAAATGGTAAAAGGCAAAGGAGAAAAACATAGGACACGGCTAGCCAGCGCTGCTGCGCTTGTTCGCTGTTTCGAGCTCACCCTCCACTCCACGCGTGCACAAAACAAAACAGCTCCAACACTGCTCCACACCCTCAGGCTACCTCATCCAAGGTACCACGTGCATTTATTTGGGGTTTCAAAAAATTTAAAAAGCCGTAACTTTTGATTCGGGCATCAGAATTTAGATCTGCTTTCATTGTTGGGTTTGTCGCGACGAGTTCTTCAAAGCTAGGTCCCATATGGGCAGGTTTCGATGAACTTTTTTTGAGCAACTTTGGGTGTAAATGAAGACAAGGTTAGTGTTGTAGGAAAGCAACTTCTTGTTTCTGGCTGAGTAGGACTATCTATTAGGTTGGCTTGTGTAAAAACAAGAAAAAATAAAAAGCATGAGACAACTGTAGTGCTGTTAACAAGCAACTTCATTGCACAATGTGTGTATGTGGATTTATTTAATATTATCCCAACTTGCCTATCATGGCTACTGAATTGATATTGTTGATGGTAAGTTGTCTTTGGTTGATGCTCAGTTGCCTATAAATACTATGAAATTGCCTACCATTGATGTCGAGTTGCCTCCTATTGTTAATTAGTTGCCTAACTTTGCAAAAATAGTTGCCAACAAATATTGTGAAGTTGCTCATCATTGTTTTTGTAAGTTGCCTACAAACACTCTGAAGTTGCCTAGATTCATCACCAAGTTGCCTACCATAACAACCAAATAGCAGACAACAAAATAGAGTGAAGTTGCTTCGTTTAGCACTAAAGTTTCCACATCTTCATACAAGTTGCTTTTGCAAAAATAATACACAAAATATATCCATGTGGGGTTTAGTTTGGATGAGCTCATCGTGAACTGTCTAGCCAACACCCACATGCTCAATTGCATTGGCGGGCAGACTCCCCAAGAAAAGGAAAGCACAAGGCTCTCATACCATCCATCCACACATAGTTTCAAAATTTTAAAATCATGATAGAGAACTTAGATCCTACAAAAACTATTCGACATTGTATCAAAATTTACGTCCCTTGATGGACAACTTCTATAGTATTGTAGGCAACAAAGGGTTCACATGTAGGCAACTTTATTTTTGAGATAGACAACTTAAAATCCATGCTAGACAACTTTCAACTCTATGGTAAGCAACTTTCACAGTATTATAGGCGTCAAAACTATCTACAATTTAGTTTCTGTTGTATGCAACTTAGCAACCGTCGTAATCATATGTAAGATATTACGCTAATGCATGCAACAAATTAGAAGGCTATTAGGAGAATTCACTAATACACACATTGCAATTCATCTAGTATCAAAGTTGCCCCTGTTTTGCACAAAAGTTGCCTCATCTAGCATCAAAGTTGCTTTTGAAAAGAAAGCATCACCCCCTGTGAAACTTCTCATCTGTCCCCACTTATTCAACTAGTCAACACCTGCGATCTGACTAGCCAACACCCGTGCGCAACAGCACTGGTGGGCGGACTCTCCCAGAAAAGGAAAGAACAAGGCTCTCATACCATCCACTCCACATAGTTTTGAAATTTAGAATTATGATAGACAGCTTAGATCCCTGATGGATTCATGTACCTGGGGTAGGGTCATAGACCTTATCTAAGTACCCTACCCAAGGACACCCTTAGAAGAGAATACCTTCCAGTCGACCAAGGAGGAACCCTCTCGACTGACTAGAAGGACTCGACCATGAAGACTCACTCGACCATGAAGACTCACTCGACCACCAGAAGGTCGGGAGGCACTCTGCACTGCAACGGCCTGTAATTGAATAGACTTTATGGTAGTTAAGACACTTTATGTGGGCGTTACAAGAACGCCTGCACTTAATGTACTTTAACCCCTTCATTACGTGGGGGCAGGGTCCCAAGACTTATATAAGCCACCCCCTCCACAGGCAGAGGGGTTCGCACTCTTGTAACACCTATACACATAATCCACTCGACCGCCTCCGGGCTCCGAGACGTAGGGCTTTTACTTCCTCCGAGAAGGGCCTGAACTCGTACATCGCTTGTGTTTACAACCTCTCCATAGCTAGGACCTTGCCTCTCCATACCTACCCCCCACTCTACTGTCAGACTTAGAACCACGACAGTGGTGACAAGATCTTCAAAACAAGATCAATCTGATGATGGTGAGAGGAGTACACCAAGTGGCATGCCTCCTGCAGCCACCAGAGCTAGAAAGAAGAGGAATTCAGATGATGAGGATTCAGATTTTGTTGTGGAGGAAGAGGTGACCTCAAAGCCTAAAAGGAAGGTTGTTGCCAAAGAGCAACAAGATCAACAATCTAAGAAGGGCACCAGCAAAGTCAAGCAGTCAACTGTTGCTAAGAAGCTGAATTTGGGAGAGGCAACTGCAAGCAAAGTGAAGAAACCACCAAGAGAAAGAGGATAGTGCATGATGCAGCAAGAGAGGATGAGGATGAGGAAGCACCCCACCTCCTCCTCGAAGCCAAAGTCGACAAGGAAGCAAAGAAGCAGCAGCAGCAGCTAAACCAAAGAGTTTCGGAGAGCAAATTCTTGAAGCTACTCAAAGGATTGAACAACGCCTGCCAGCATTGAACAGTCTCGGAGAGCTTAGAGAGGATTGTTGACGATAAGATCCACGCCTGGACATGAAGTCGATCAAGTACAAGTGACCGTCCAACAAGCTCGAGGCGAGACATTGAGGAAGCAAAGCAGACAAGGCAGAGCTTATGCGTGAGTTGCATGATGACTTAGTCCAGATTCTCATCGACAGATCGCTCCGGTTCCCAAAAGATCCCGATCACCGCTATTCCAAAGGATCGACACCAGGACTACAGCTTCAAAGACCTCCACAGTTCCAGCGAGTTGCTCCTACTCCAGCTCCAGCTCCAAAGTCCACTCCTCCAAAGACATACATCACCAAGTCTTCGCCGATGTTGTCATATCCACTCCGACATCAACCTGACGGGAGCCGCCAAAGAGTCCTCAAGTGACGCTTAGTTCTATGCTTTTTCGAACTTTTGGTAACTTGTTGCCAAAGGGGAGAAATTGTATAGATCATAGGGCTTCGAGAGAGAGAGTGCTGTTGTCTTTGGCGCTTTTGCTCTTTCGTTCTTTTGCGGTTTCTTTGAGATACTTTTGGTTTTCGAGACATTCATGTGTTTGATACTCCGCTTGATTCTACCTTAATGAGTGCGTGGTCGTACTATGCTTTAATGTGTGCTTAATGCTTATCATATGCCATTCCTATCTCGTATGACCATTTACTCATGTCTTGGTGATTGGGTGCATGCTGTTCATTCTTATCATTTTGTGCGCTCCACCAAGATGTATGTGACATGGAAGAGTGACCCATGATCCTAATCGATTGTGCATTTGCATTCAAACGCAAATCTTAAATAATGCACAAATTTAGGGGGAGCTCTTGCTTATCACATACTTCTCAAAGCGACGATATTATTCATTGATTATATCCTTTGTCGAAGCTTTGATCTATATGTTGTCATCAATTACCAAAAAGGGAGATTGAAAGTGCAACTAATCCCCGGGTGGTTTTGGTAATTAATAACAACATATATATCATTGAACTAATAGTTACTTGAGAATCATTTCAGAGAGTTCAGTGATATGGGTATGGCAAGGACTGAAGAAGTGGACCCCCCAAAATGCTAAGGCAAGCATTGGCAAAAGCTCAAGACTCCATTTTTGGTTTAGTGATCCAAGATCACATTGAGTCCATAGGAAAAGCCAATACTATTAAAAGGGGATGAGGTTATGATGATGATCTGGTTGCTCAAGTGCTTAGTGATACATCTCCTAAACTATCAGCAACTTTCACTGCCATATACACTCATAAGTAGTCTCGGTCCCACCGATATTCCAAACTCAGTCACACCGAGATGAACCACCTCACCATAAGCCAAACCCTAGTAAACTCGGATTTTCCGATTCGAACTCGGTCTCACCGAAACATGAGTTGCCAAGCTTCTGTAATCTTCTGTCATCAAATCGGTGTCACCGAGATGATGAAGTCGGTCCCACCAAAACTGGCATGCTCTTGTCATTGCACGAATCGGACTAACCGAGATTGTATATTCGGTCGCACCGAAAATCCCAACGTTCACATTATTTGAACTATCGGTCCCACCGAGTTGTCCACTTCGGTCCCACCGAGATTGCTCAAATGTGTGTAACGGTTGGATCTTGTGTGGAGGCTATTTATACCCCTCCACCCCCTCTTCATTCGTGGAGAGAGCCATCAGAAAGAACTACCACTCCTACCTTACATTTCTGAGAAGAGAACTACCTACCCTTGTGTTGAGATCAAGTTGCTCCACTCCCACCATATGAAGCTTGATCTCTAGCCTTCCCAAGTTGCTTTCCACTCAATCCTTTCTTCCACCACAGCCAAATCAGTGAGGAGAGTTGAGTGTTGGGGAGATTATCATTTGAAGCACAAGAGCAAGGAGTTCATCATCATCTACAACATCTATTACCTTTTGGAGGGTGGTGCCTCCTAGATTGGTTAGGTGTTGCTTGGGAGCCTCCGTCGTCGAGATGTGGAGTTGAACCAAGAAGTTTGTAAGGGCAAGGAGATCGCCTACTTCGTGAAGATCTACCCCGAGTAAGGCTAGCCCTCCGTGGGCGAGAGCCATGATGGAATAGACAAGGTTGCTTCTTCGTGGACCCTTCGTGGGTGGAGCCTCCGTGGACTCACGCAGCCATTACCCTCCGTGGGTTGAAGTCTCCATCAACGTGGATGTACGATAGCGCCACCTATCGGAACCACGGAAAAATCACCGCTCTCCAAAATTGCGCTTTGCTCTTCTCCACCTCTCTTTACTACATGTGCAATTTACTTTCCGCTGCCTATACTCTAGAATTGCATGTGTAGGGTGATGCTTGACTTGATCATAATTGTGAATCTGCCAAAAACTGTTCTTTGTCAAAAGGCAGAATTTTTATATTGACAAGTAGTCTAATCACCCCCTCTAGACATACTTTCGATCCTACAAGTGGTATCGAGCTTTGGTCTCCATTGTATTGGTTTCCATTGCATTGACTCCATAAGCTTGGTTTCACAACCTAGGAGAGTATGGCGCCTAGTGAGGGTAATTTTCAGAGAGGTCCTTACTTTGATGGTACAAATTTTGCTAGTTGGAAGCATAAAATGAAAATGCATATTCTTGGTAATAACCCAGCCGCATGGGGCATTATTTGTGTTGGTATGCAAGGTGAATTCTTCGAGGAAGGAAAAGTTCGGATCGCGGCTACACCGAAGAATTGCGGATGTTGCAAAACAATGCTCAAGCTTGTGACATTCTCTTCAATGCCTTGTGTCCCGAGGAGTTCAACAAAATCAACCGCCTTGAGAATGCAAAAGAGATTTGGGATACTTTGGTTGAAATGCACGAAGGTACCGAGTCCGTGAAGGAATCAAAGCTAGATATTCTTCAAGGTCAACTTGACAAGTTCAAGATGAAGGATGGTGAAGGAGTCGCTGAAATGTACTCTAGGCTTGCTCTCATCACAAATGAGATTGCCGGCTTAGGAAGCGAAGAAATGACCGACCGATTCATCATCAAGAAGATTCTCGAGCTTTGGATGGAAAGTATGACACCGTGTGCACTTTGATCCAAATGATGCCAAACTACAAGACTCTCAAGCCAACCAAGTCATTGGAAGAATTGTTGCTCATGAGATGACACTTAAGGATAAGGAAGAGCTTCACAACAAGTCAAGTGGTGCTTACAAAGCTACAAGTGATACTCCCACAACCTCAAGTGACAAGTTAGTTTCCAATGAAGAGATAAGCCTAATGGTCAAGAACTTCAACAAATTCTACAAGAATAGAGGCAAAGAGAGAAGCTCAAAGTCTAGATCATATGATGAAAAGAGATCTTCTAGTCGTGATCGAAATCGCTACAATTTTGGAAGACCGGACACTACTCAAATGAGTGTATGGCTCCCCACAAGAGAAGAGAAGAATCTCCAAGAAGAAGAAGCTCAAGAGATGAGTCACCTCGGAAAGAGAGAAGGAGTAGAGATGATCGTTATGAACGAAGACCCTCTCGGAGAAGCAAGGATTCGGAGAGGAAAGACAAGTCATCAAGGAGCTACACAAGAAGAAAAAATCAAGCTCATGTAGGTGAATGGGTCTCCGGCTCCGACTCCGACAATCAATCCGAAGGAAGCTATCACTCCGACTCCGACTACAGCCAAGATGAAGGTGTTGCGGTCTTGCTCTCAGATCCTCCAACTCCAACTCCTACGACTTATTTGATTCACCAAATGAGGGAATTGGAAGATGCTTCATGGCTAAAGGCCCCAAGGTATCACACCCTGAATTCATTGACTTCGATAGTGATGAGGATGACTTGCTTGGTGAAGATGATCTCTTGCATGATAAATCCAAGGAGCCTAGTAACGATGAACATGCTAGTAGTCTTTATAGTCGAGAAGAGTCGAATGACAATGCTATGAAGGAGATTGAGCGCCTAACTAAAGAACTAAACACTCTTAAGTTAGCTCATGAAACAACTCAAGAAGATCATAGAGAGCTCCTAAGATCTCATGAGAAGCTACGCTCGAGAAGCTCACTCTAGAGCAAGAACATGAGTTTCTAAAAGCAATCAATGACGATCTTCAAAGAAGAGTTCTTCATATCTTGCCAAACGACTTCTCTTGTCTAATTTCTTGCCACCCATTAAGACTAAGCATGACAAGCATAAGAAAAATTCTTCCTCTAGCAGAATAATAACCATGCTAAATCCAATGTTGTTGCTTCTAGTAGTTCTCTTGATTCCACTAACAATGCTTCAAGCCAAGTTACACTTGAGCAAGAGAATAGTTTATTGAAAGGGATCATAGAGAAAGGTGTCTACAAGAGCCTTGCCGAAGCAAGAACTTTGAGGAAATTGTTCGCAAGCAAGGAAGGCACCGGAAGAATCAAGGAATTGGTTTTGAGCGAAAGTTCAACGCCGAAGGTGTTGAGGGGAAGAAGGTCAATATCCTACTCCACAGTTTGTTCCTCAAAAGGAGAAGTATGATCCTACTTCTTCCAATGTGGAACAAGCTCAAGATGACCTTCCACCACAAGACCACAAGCTAAAAGGCAAGGACAAGCTTCAAGAGGAGATTGATGCATTTGTTGAAGCACCTCAAGCCATGGTCAAGCGGGTTCCCAAGGAAACGTCAAGTTCTACTTCGTCAAGCTCAACTACAACCCCAAGGATTCCCATCAAAATGATGTGGATCCCGAAGAAGAAGAACTAGAAAGTTCTTGAGGGTGACTCCGCCAACATACTTCACTCACATTCATTTTGGCAAAAACTTGTGCAATCAACTTCCACATCGTGCACTAGTTCATGGAGTCACAAACCCTCTTGTTGGTAAGTCAAGGGACAAGGTAATCATTGCTTTCATGGACATCATCTATTGTGAACTCCAATCTATGTCCATGGATATCCTTGTTTGTTCCTTGTGGGACTAACCCATGTAGGTATTGAAAGTGCCCGAATCCAAAGGATAGCTCCCAACTCTTGATGATCTTCATCAACATTGAGCATCCACATCTTCAACATCTACATGAAGTCTTCTACGATAACCCAAGGTTAGTTTGACCCTTTAAAAGGGGTTCTCACATCTAGGGGGAGCTTTGCTCTAAAAATTGAGCTAAAGCATCTTCAAATGATGTGAACACATCAATGCTTTATGTAAAAGTGGTAACCCCACTTGTGCTTAAACGATGAGTATGACCTATGATCAAATGTTCTCATTTGGCTCCTAAGTCAATATACTCATATAAAGATGACCTAGTCATCGACAAATTGTGTGTTAGTTGCTAGAGTTTTGGTTGTGCATGTTTGACACATATTTCATTTGCTATCTTATTGTGTGAGCATGTTGGATGCATGATTTTATCCATTCGAGGACATCCATTTGTTGTTTTGGTCGTTTTGATTTTTCTGACCAAATGGATGGACAAGAATGCCTAAGTACCTCCCTAGCTATCTATGCTTTCTTGTCTCAAATTCTATTCATGCTTACATCACAAATTTTGAACAAGTCATTTTCGGACCCTCCGGTGAGGAGCACTCGAGCCACCGATCCGTCAAGGGCTAATTTCCAAAACCTTCTAATTGATTTCGGTCGCACCAACTCACTCAAACTCGGTCGAACCGAAAGCATTTAGACTGATCTAGGTTTTCATCTCGGTGAAACCGAGTTGTAATTTTCGGCGTGATCAAGTGCATAATCGCCTAGCAGTTATCCATCTCGGTGCCACCGAAGTTCTACAACTCGGTCCCACCGACAGCGAAGGGGTATATTCCGAGGGCGGCGCTGATTCCTCCTTCAAACGTTTAGCCCTCACACCCCTTGCCGCCGCCGCCTTGGTTTCCGGATCGTCGCCGTTGCCGCTTTGTCGCCGACGCAGTCTCCGTCGCCGTCAACGGCCATCTCCTCCGCGCCGTTGCCAGAGAAAAACTCCACCAAGTTAGGGTGAGTTTTGATCCCACTCGTGCTCCCATCTCCGATTCAATGCACGCTTGGATTGCCTAGTATCTTGCCACGATTGAAATCCTCCTGTACACCAGATTGGTTCGCTTGAACTAGATTCGAGTAAAAGTTTTAGGGTTAGGTTTCATGAACACATCTCGGTGAGACCGATTTTATATTTTCGGTATGTCCGATTTGGCTTATGGCCATTGTGATCGCACCCTTCGGTCCAACCGAAGTTGTGCAAAATCGGTGTGACCGAAATGAAGATTTTGTGAAACCCTAGTGTTTTCGGCAGATCAAACCCACTTCGTCAAACCGAAAGTGGTGTGCCAAGCTCTGTTTAACACTTGGATTCACCGAACCTTAAACTCGGTCTCGACCAAATTTCTTCCGTGAAAACTTAATACTAGAATTTGAACTCATTTTTTGCAAAAACTTCTGCAGCTTGTGATGACTCTTCTTCTTTGCCTACACCTTATCTATTCACAAAGTTGTCAGCCATGTCGATGCCAAAGTGGCAGTGAGAACAGGTCGAGACACCCATTGCGAGACATTCCAGGGCGGGCACTAGTCCCGATCCTAGTAGCTCATCTGATGATGGTGAGAGGAGTACACCAAGTGGCATGCCTCCTGCAGCCACCAGAGCTAGAAAGAAGAGGAATTCAGATGATGAGGATTCAGATTTTGTTGTGGAGGAAGAGGTGACCTCAAAGCCTAAAAGGAAGGTTGTTGCCAAAGAGCAACAAGATCAACAATCTAAGAAGGGCACCAGCAAAGTCAAGCAGTCAACTGTTGCTAAGAAGCTGAATTTGGGAGAGGCAACTGCAAGCAAAGTGAAGAAAACCACCAAGAGAAAGAGGATAGTGCATGATGCAGCAGTAGAGGATGAGGATGAGGAAGCACCCCAGCCTCCTCCTCAGAAGCCAAAGCTGACAAGGAAGCAGCAGCAGCAGCAGCAGCTAAACCAAAGAGTTTCGGAGAGCAAATTCTTGAAGCTACTCAAAGGATTGAACAACGCCTGGCCAGCATTGAACAGTCTCAGGAGAGCTTAGAGAGGATTGTTGACGATAAGATCCACGCCTGGACGTGAAGTCGATCAAGTACAAGTGACCGCCAACAAGCTCGAGGCGAGACATTGAGGAAGCAAAGCAGGACAAGGCGAGCTTATGCGTGAGTTGCATGATGACTTAGTCCAGATTCTCATCGACAGATCGCTCCGGTTCCCAAAGATCCCGATCAGCTGCTATTCCAAAGGATCGACACCAGACTACAACAAAAAGACTCCACAGTTCCAAAGAGCTTGCTCCTACTCCAGCTCCAGCTCCAGGTGTCCACTCCTCCAACACATACATCAGCTGAAGTCTTCGCCGATGCTGTCATATCCACTCCGACATCAACCCAGACGGGAGCCGCCAGCAGAGTCCTCAGTGACGCTTAGTTCTATGCTTTTTCGAACTTTTTGGTAACTTGTTGCCAAAGGGGGAGAAATTGTATAGATCATAGGGCTTCGAAAGAGAGAGTGCTGTTGTCTTTGCGCTTTTGCTCTTTCGTTCTTTTGTGGTTTCTTTGAGATACTTTTGGTTTTCGAGACATTCAGTGTGTTTGATACTCCGTTTGATTCTACCTTAATGAGTGCGTGGTCGTACTATGCTTTAATGTGTGCTTAATGCTTATCATATGCCATTCCTATCTCGTATGACCATTTACTCATGTCTTGGTGATTGGGTGCATGCTGTTCATTCTTATCATTTTGTGCGCTCCACCAAGATGTATGTGACATGGAAGAGTGACCCATGATCCTAATCGATTGTGCATTTGCATTCAAACGCAAATCTTAAATAATGCACAAATTTAGGGGAGCTCTTGCTTATCACATACTTCTCAAAGCGATTTATATTATTCATTGATTATATCCTTTGTCGAAGTTTTGATCTATATGTTGTCATCAATTACCAAAAGGGGAGATTGAAAGTGCAACTAATCCCGGGTGGTTTTGGTAATTAATAACAACATATATATCATTGAACTAATAGTTACTTGAGAATCATTTCAGAGAGTTCATTGATATGGGTATGGCAAGGATCAAGAAGTGGACCCCCAAAATGCTAAGGCAAGCATTGGCAAAAGCTCAAGACTCCATTTTTGGTTTAGTGATCCAAGATCACATTGAGTCCATAGGAAAAGCCAATACTATTAAAAGGGATGAGGTTATGATGATGATCCGTTGCTCAAGTGCTTAGTGATACATCTCCTAAACTATCAAGAACTTTCACCGCCATATACACTCATAAGTAGTCTCGGTCCCACCGATATTTCAAACTCAGTCACACCGAGATGAACCACCTCAGCCATAAGCCAAACCCTAGTAAACTCGGATTTTCCGATTCTCAACTCGGTCTCACCGAAACATGAGTTGCCAAGCTTCAGAACCTTCATCATCAAATCGGTGTCACCGAGATGATGAAGTCGGTCCCACCAAACTGGCATGCTCTTTTCATTGCACTAATCGGACTAACCGAGATTGTATATTCGGTCCCACCGAAAATCCCAACGCTCACATTATTTGAACTATCGGTCTCACCGAGTTGTCCACTTCGTCCCACCGAGATTGCTCAAATGTGTGTAACGGTTGGATCTTGTGTGGAGGCTATTTATACCCCTCCACCCCCTCTTCATTCGTGGAGAGAGCCATCAGAAAGAACTACCACTCCTACCTTACATTTCTGAGAAGAGAACTACCTACCCTTGTGTTGAGATCAAGTTGCTCCACTCCCACCATATGAAGCTTGATCTCTAGCCTTCCCAAGTTGCTTTCCACTCAATCCTTTCTTCCACCACAGCCAAAGCAGTGAGGAGAGTTGAGTGTTGGGGAGATTATCATTTGAAGCACAAGAGCAAGGAGTTCATCATCATCTACAACATCTATTACCTTTTGGAGGGTGGTGCCTCCTAGATTGGTTAGGTGTCGCTTGGGAGCCTCCGTCGTCGAGATGTGGAGTTGAACCAAGAAGTTTGTAAGGGCAAGGAGATCGCCTACTTCGTGAAGATCTACCCGAGTAAGGCTAGCCCTCCGTGGGCGTGGCCATGATGGAATAGACAAGGTTGCTTCTTCGTGGACCCTTCGTGGGTGGAGCCCTCCGTGGACTCGCATGCAGCCGTTACCCTCCGTGGGTTGAAGTCTCCATCAACGTGGATGTACGATAGCGCCACCTATCGGAACCACGGGAAAAATCACCGCGTCTCCAAAATTGCGTTTGCTCTTCTCCACCTCTCTTTACTACATGTGCAATTTACTTTCCGCTGCCTATACTCTAGAATTGCATGTGTAGGGTGATGCTTGACTTGATCATAATTGTGAATCTGCCAAAAACTGTTCTTTGTCAAAAGGCAGAATTTTTATATTGACAAGTAGTCTAATCACCTCCCCTCTAGACATACTTTCGATCCTACAGGCACGCTTGGCCAATCTGGCTGAACGCGCTCGTCTGGAGAACCTCCAGCGAGCACTCGACGAGTGCGCGCGGCAATGAGTTCCCGACACCAATCGACGTCAACTCTTCCCGCCGACTCAGGTATACCGCACACCGATTCAGAATTTAGCAGCTGCAACCCGTATAGCAGAGTCCATCCAGCCTTCTCAGTCGGAAGCTGGGAGAGGCTTGATGCAGATCAGAGACTTACTCGAGCAGCAGGAGACCGTAACTCAGCCGTGTCGCGATCGCGCAAGAACAGATCACAATGATCCGTCGCTGCGAATACGGTTCAGTCGGCTCACAGTCCCAGATCGCCTCCGCGGTGGGAAGGACGCGACAACCGGCCAGATCAGTATGGAGACCGACACGACCGAGATGACAGGCGTCGAGTGCCCGCTTCCCCTCCGAGGGATGGGTCTTACGCTCCTCGGCGACAGGATGACAGGCGTCAGTTCAGTGCGGGGCGAAGAGTTCCAGTCGACCCCAGGGAACCAGGCTTCGACGCGCGATCCATTATCGTGCAAGGCTTGGTCGACCGGAACAGAGCCCATCGGGGTGGACCCGAGAGAGATGCACCCACGAGCAGTCGAGTGCATGTTTCTGGTCCAGAGTGTTTTAGCAGGGCTATCAGAGCCGCAGTGATTCCCCCCAATTTCAGGTTGGCAACAGGAGTCAGCAAGTTCACTGGGGAGTCCAAGCCTGAAACTTGGCTCGAGGATTACCGAGTGGCTGTTCAGATTGGTGGTGGGAATGACGAGGTGGTCATGAAGCATTTGCCCCTCATGCTTGAAGGTTCAGCCAGAGCGTGGTTGAATCAGTTACCTCCTAGCAGTATTTACACTTGGGAAGATTTGTCCCGAGTGTTCGTCAGAACCTTTGAAGGAACATGCAGGCGACCAGCTGGTTTGACAGAGCTGCAAGTCTGTGTGCAGAAGACCAATGAGACTCTCCGAGAGTACATTCAGAGGTGGATCACTCTGCACCATACTGTGGAAAATGTGTCTGACCATCAGGCAGTTTGCGCCTTCAAAGATGGCGTCAAGAACAGAGAATTGAGTCTGAAGTTTGGTCGAACCGGGGACATGACCCTGAGTCGAATGAAGGAGATTGCTACCAAGTACGCCAACGGCGAGGAAGAGGACCGACTCCGCAGCGGCAAGTACAAGCCAAGTTAGTCGGAGAAGGGAAATTCCAGTCGGAAACAGAAGCGGAAAGCCGAGCCAGCAGCTCCTGGAGAGGCCCTGGCCGTGACTCAGGGAAAGTTCAAGGGGAAGCCAAAAGGATCTTGGAATCCTTAGAAAGTAAAGGATAAAGAGGGAAACGACGTGATGGATATGCCGTGTCACATCCACACGAAGAAAGATGAAGAGGGCAATATCATTTACCCAAAGCATACCACTCGCCATTGTCGACTCCTGATTCAGCAGTTTCAGGGAAAAAAGTCTAAGGACAAGGACAAGGAGTCAGACAAGGCCGAAGACAAAGAGGACAGTGAGGAAGGATATCCGCATGTCAACTCCACTCTGATGATCTTCGCAGATGTGGAAAGCAAGAGTCGACTGAAAGTCATAAACCATGAGGTGGACATGGTTGCCCCAGCAAAACCAAGTTATCTGAGATGGTCCCAAACACCAATCACATTCGACCAATCTGATCACCCGACTCATATTGCCACCCCTGGGAGGCAAGCTTTGGTGGTCGATCCAGTTGTCGAAGGCACTCGACTGACGAAAGTGCTGATGGACGGTGGTAGTGGACTGAACTTGCTATATGCAGACACACTGAAAGGAATGGGCATTCCGATGTCCCGATTGAGCACCAGTAACATGAGTTTCCACGGAGTCATACTAGGGAAGAAAGCTGAGTCACTCGGCCAAATAGCTCTGGACGTGGTTTTCGGTGATTCAAAGCATTTTCGCAAGGAAAAGTTGACCTTTGAGGTTGTGGATTTTCAGAGTGCGTACCACGCCATTTTGTGGAGGCCAGCCTACGCACGGTTCATGGCTCGACCATGTTACGTGTACCTCAAACTGAAAATGCCAGGTCCCAAAGGAGTGATCACTGTCACCGGTGATCGAAAAAAGGCAGAAGAGTGCTTTCAGAAGGGCTCAAAGATTGCCGATTCCCAGGTGACAGCGGTCGAGTTCGAAGAGTACAAGCAAAACGCAGATCCAAGTGATTTGTTGCGATCCAAGAAACCCGCCACAGAATCTGCATTTCAGTCGTCTGGTGAGACGAAGCCTGTTCACATTCACCCGACCGATCCCAATGCAGCCCCGACCCACATCTCCACAACACTCGACCCGAAATAGGAAGAAGCGCTCATCCAGTTCCTCCATGAGAACTGGGGCATTTTTGCATGGAAGCCACCGACATGCCGTGTGTTCCTGGGGGTGGCTGAGCATCGCCTCAGAGTCGACAAATCAGCAAAACCAGTCAAAGAGCATCTTCGGCGGTCCGTCGTCCAGAAGAGAAAGGCTATTGGTGAGGAAGTGGCTCGACTGTTGGCGGCAGGATTTATCCGAGAGATATACCACTCCGAGTGGCTCGCTAATGTCATCATGGTTCCCAAGAAGGACAAGTCACTCCGCATGTGCATTGAGACTCCATGGGTGTTAGAATCATTACTATGTAATCTAGATTATTGACTCTAGTGCAAGTGGGAGACTGAAGGAAATATGCCCTAGAGGCAATAATAAAGTTATTATTTATTTCCTTATTTCATGATAAATGTTTATCATTCATGCTAGAATTGTATTAACCGGAAACATGGTACATGTGTGAATGCATAGACAAAACAATATGTCACTAGTATGCCTCTACTAGACTAGCTTGTTAATCAAAGATGGTTATGTTTCCTGACCATGAACAAAGAGTTGTTATTTGATTAACAAGGTCACATCATTAGTAGAATGATCTGATTGACATGACCCATTCCTTAGCTTAGCACACGATCGCTTAGTATGTTGCTACTGCTTTTATCCATGACTTATACATGTTCCTGTAACTATGAGATTATGCAACTCCGCTTGCGGAGGAACACTTTGGTGCTACCAAACGCCACAACGTAATCGGGTGATTATAAAGGAGTACTACAGGTGTCTCCAAAGGCAGATGTTGGGTTGGCGATTTCGAGATTAGGTTTTGTCACTCCGATTGTCTGAGAGGTATCTCTGGGCCCTCTCGGTAATGCACATCACTGAAGCCTTGCAAGCACCACAACTAATGAGTTAGTTGTGAGATGATGTATTACGGAACGAGTAAAGAGACTTGCCGTAACGAGATTGAACTAGGTATTGATACCGACGATCGAATCTCGCAAGTAACATACCGATGACAAAGGAACAACGTGTATTGTTATGCGGTCCGACCGACAAAGATTTTCGTAGAATATGTAGGAACCAATATGGGCATCCAGGTCCCGCTGTTGGTTATTGACCGAGAATAGTTCTAGGTCATGTCTACATTGTTCTCGAACCGTAGGGTCCGCACGCTTAAGGTTTCGATGATGCTTATTATGAGTTTATGTATTTTGATGTACCAAGAAGTTCGAGTCCGGATGTGATCATGGACATGACGAGGAGTCTCAAATGGTCGAGACATAAAGATTGATATATTGGAAGCCTATGTTTGGAGTTCGGAAAGGTTCCGGTAAAACAGGAATTTACTGGAGTACCGGAGGTTACCGAACCCCGGGGTAAATGGGCCTCGGTGGGCCTCGAGGGAGAAGAGGAGGGCCGGCCAGGAGGTGGTCACGCCCCTCTCCCCCAGTCCGAATAGGACAGGAGGGGGCGGCGCCTCTCCTCTTCCCTCCCCCAAACCTAATCCAACTAGGAAGGGGGAGTCCTACTCCCTAGGAGTAGGACTCCTCCTGCCCTTCTATCTAGGCCGGCCGGCCTCCTCCCTCCCTCCTTTATATACGGGGCAGGGGGCACCCCAAGACACACAAGTTTGATCTTTGGATCGCTCTCAGCCGTGTGCGGTGCCCCCTCCACCATATTCCACCTCGGTCATACTGTCCGCAAAGCTTAGGCGAAGCCTGCGCGCCGTGAAACATCAAGATCGTCACCACGCCGTCGGCCGACGGAACTCTCCCTCGACACTCGGCTGGATCGGAGTACGAGGGACGCCATCGAGCTGTACGTGTGTCAAGAACTCGGGGCGCCGGAGTAACGGCGCCGGATCGGTCGGATCGCGAGGAGAACGTCGACTACTTCCTCTACGCCAGATCGCTTCGCCGGGTCTCACGAGGGTACGAGACAACACTCTCCCCTCTCGTTGCTATGCATCACCATGATCTTGCGGTACGTAGGAAAATTTTTGAAATTACTACGCTCCCCAACAAAGGCATCCGAGCCAGGTTTTTATGGTTTGATGTTATGCACGAGTAGAACACAAGTGAGTTGTGGGCGATACAAGTCATACTACCTACCAGCATGTCATACTTTGGTTCAGCGGTATTGTGAGATGAAGCGGCCTGACCGACATTACGCCAGACGCTTACGCGAGACTGGTTTCACCGCCACGAGCACTCGCTGCTTAAAGGTGACCGGTGGGTGCCTGCTCTCTCACTTTAGTTGAACCAAGTGTGGCTACGCCGGTCCTTGAGAAGGTTAAACGGAGTCTATTTGACGAAGTATCGCTGTGGTTTTGATGCGAGGTGAGACCGGTTCTTGCTTAAGCCCGTAGCAGCCACGTAAAATTTGCAACAACAAAGTAGAGGACGCCTAACTTGTTTTTGCAGGCATGTTGTGATGTGATATGGTCAAGACGTGATGCTATATTTTATTGTATGAGATGATCATGTTTTGTAACCGGTTATCGGCAATCGGCTGGAGCCATATGGTTGTCGCTTATTGTATGCAATGCAATCGCCTGTAATGCTTTATCACTAAGCGGTAGCGATAGTCGAGAAGCATAAGTTTGGCGAGACGACAACGATGCTACGATGGAGATCAAGGTGTCGCACCGGTGATTTATGGTGATCATGGTGGTGCCGCAAGATGGAGATCATGAAGCACAAGATGATGATGACCATATCATATCACTTATATTGATTTGCATGTGATGTTTATCCTTTATGCATCTTATCTTGCTTTGATTGATGGTAGCATTATAAGATGATCTCTCACTAAATTATCAAGAAGTGTTCTCCCGAGTATGCACCGCTGCCAAAGTTCGTCGTGCCTGCACACCACGTGATGATCGGGTGTGATAAGCTCTACGTCCATCTACAACGGGTGCAAGCCAGTTTTGCACACGCAGAATACTCGGGTTATACTTGACGAGCCTAGCATATGCAGATATGGCCTCGAACACGAGAGACCGAAAGGTCGAGCGTGAATCATATAGTAGATATGATCAACATAAGATGTTCACCATTGAAAACTACTCCATTTCACGTGATGATCGGTTATGGTTTAGTTGATTTGGATCACGTGATCACTTAAGATGACTAGAGGATGTCTACCTAAGTGGGAGTTCTTAAGTAATATGATTAATTGAACTTAAATTTATCATGAACTTAGTACCGATAGTATCTTGCTTGTTTATGTTTGATTGTAGATAGATGGCTCGTCTGTTGTTCCGTTGAATTTTAATGCGTTCCTTGAGAAAGCAAAGTTGAAAGATGATGGTAGCAATTACACGGATCGGGTCCGAATTTGAGGATCATCCTCATTGCTGCATGTAAGAGTTACGCCCGGATGCACCGCTAGGTGCCAGACTCTTCGCCGATGTAACCGACGACGTTAAGAACGTCTCGCGAGCAAAGCTGATGACTACTCTATAGTTCAAGGTGCCATGCTTTACGGCTTAGAACCGGGACTTCAACGACGTTTTGAACGTCATGGAGCATATGAGATGTTCCAGAGTTGAAGTTGATATTCCAAATGTAATGCCCGGATTGAGAGATATGAAGTCTCCAATAAGTTCTATAGCTGCAAGATGGAGGAGAATAGTTCATTAGTGAGCATATACTCGTAATGTCCGGGTATTACAATCACTTGACACAATTGGGAGTTAATCTTCCGGATGATTGCGTCATTGATGTAATTCTCCAATCACCGCCACCAAGCTACAAAGGCTTCGTGATGAACTATAATATGCAAGGGTTAGTAAAGACTATGCTCGAGCTCTTCGCAATGCTAAAGGCTGCGGAGGTAGAAATCAAGAAGGAGCATCAAGTATTGATGGTCAATAAGACCACTAGTTTCAAGAAGAAAGGCAAAGGAAGAAGAAGGAACTTCAAGAAGAACAGCAAGCAAGTTGTCGCTCAGAGAAGAAACCCAAGTCTGGCCCTAAACCTGAAACCGAGTGCTTCTACCGCAAGCGGACTCGTCATCGAAGCGGAACTGCCCCAAGTATTTGGCGGATAAGAAGGATGGCAAGGTGAACAAAGGTATATGTGATATACATGTTATTGATGTGTACCTTACTAGAGCTCGCAGAGCACTGGTATTTGATACTGGTTCTGCTAATATTTGCAACTCAAACAGGACTACGGATTGCTTAACACCGCAAAGGACGAGGTGACGATGCGCTGGGAAATGGTTCCAAAGTCGATGTGATCGCGGTCGGCACGCTACCTCTACATCTACCTTCGGGATTAGTTTTAGACCTAAATAATTGTTATTTGGTGCTGCGTTGAGCATGAACATTATATCTGGATCTTGTTTGATGCGAGACGGTTATTCATTTAAATCAGAGAATAATGGTTGTTCTATTTATATGAGTAATATCTTTTATGGTCATGCACCCTTGAGGAGTGGTCTATTTTTGATGAATCTCGATAGTAGTGATACACATATTCATAATGTTGAAACCAAAAGATGCAGAGTTGGTAATGATAGTGCAACTTTTTTGTGACACTGCCGTTTAGGTCATATCGGTGTAAAGCGCATGAAGAAACTCCATACTGATGGACTTTTGGAGTCACTTGATTATGAATCACTTGGCACTTGCGAACCGTGCCTCATGGGCAAGATGACTAGAACACCGTTTCTCGGTACTATGGAGAGAGCAACAGATTTGTTGGAAATCATACATACAGATGTATGTGGTCCGATGAATGTTGAGGCTCGCGGCGGATATCGTTATTTTCTCACCTTCACAGATGACTTAAGCAGATATGGGTATATCTACTTAATGAAACATAAGTCTGAAACATTTGAAAAGTTCAAAGAATTTCAGAGTGAGGTTGAAAATCATCGTAACAAGAAAATTAAGTTTCTACGATCTGATCGTGGAGGTGAATATTTGAGTTACGAGTTTGGTCTACATTTGAAACAATGCGGAATAGTTTCGCAACTCACGCCACCGGAACACCACAACAGTAATGGTGTGTCCGAACGTCAGAATCGTACTTTACTAGATATGGTACGATCTATGATGTCTCTTACAGATTTACCGCTATCGCTTTGGGGTTATGCTCTAGAGACGGCCGATTCACACTGAATAGAACACCGTCGAAATCCGCTGAGACGACACCTTATGAACTGTGGTTTGGCAAGAAACCAAAGTTGTCGTTTCTTAAAGTTTGGGGATGCGATGCTTATGTGAAAAAGCTTCAACCTGATAAGCACGAACCCAAATCGGAGAAATGTGTCTTCATAGGATACCCAAAGGAGACAGTTGGGTACACCTTCTATCACAGATCCGAAGGCAAAACATTCGTTGCTAAGAATGGATCCTTTCTAGAGAAGGAGTTTCTCTCGAAAGAAGTGAGTGGGAGGAAAGTGGAACTTGATGAGGTAATAGTACCTTCTCCCTTACTTGAAAGTAGTTCGTCGCAGAAACCGGTTTCTGAGACATCTACACCAAGTAGTGAGGAAGTTGATGATGTTGATCATGAAACTTCAGATCAAGTTACTACAGAACCTCGTAGATCAACCAGAGTGAGATCCGCACCAGAGTGGTACGGTAATCCTGTTCTGGAAATCATGCTACTAGATCATGATGAACCTACGAACTATGAAGAAGCGATGGTGAGCCCAGATTCCGCAAAATGGCTTGAGGCCATGAAATCTGAGATGGGATCCATGTATGAAAACAAAGTATGGACTTTGGTTGACTTGCCCGAGGGTCGGCAAGCAATAGAAAACAAGTGGATCTTCAAGAAGAAGACCGACGACGACGGTAATGTTATCGTCTATAAAGCTCGACTTGTCGCAAAAGGTTTTCGACAAGTTCAAGGGATTGACTACGATGAGACCTTCTCACCAGAAGCGATGCTTAAGTCTGTCCGAATCATGTTAGCGATTGCGCATTTTATAATTATGAAATTTGGCAAATGGATGTAAAGACTGCATTCCCGAAAGGATTTCGGAAGAAGAGTTGTATATGATGCAACCGAAGGTTTTATCGATCCAAAGGAGCTAACAAAGTATGCAAGCTCCAATGATCCATCTATGGACTGGTGCAAGCATCTCGAGTTGGAATAAACGCTTTGATAGTGTGATCAAAGCATTTAGGTTTGTATGCACTTTTGGAGAAGCCTCAGATTTACAAGAAAGTGAGTGGGAGCTCAGAGCATTTCGATATTATATGTAGATGACATATTGCTGATCGGAAATGATATAGAATTTCTGGATAGCATAAAGGGATACTTGAATAAGAGTTTTCAATGAAAGACCTTGGTGAAGCTGCTTACATATTGGGCATTAAGATCTATAGAGATAGATCAAGACGCTTAATTGGACTTTCACAAAGCACATACCTTGACAAAATTTTGAAGAAGTTCAAAATGGATCAAGCAAAGAAAGGGTTCTTGCCTGTGTTACAAGGTGTGAAGTTGAGTCGACTCAATGCCCGACCAACGCAGAAGATAGAGAGAAATGAAAGATGTTCCTATGCTTCAGCCATAGGCTCTATCATGTATGCAATGCTGTGTACTGCACTGATGTGTGCCTTGCTATAAGTTTAGCAGGAGGTACCAAAGTAATCGAGGAGTGGATCATCGAGAGCGGTCAAGAACATCCCGAAATACCGAAAAGGACTAAGGATATGTTTCTCGATATGGAGGTGACAAAGAGCTCATCGTAAACGGTTACGTTGATGCAAGCTTTGACACCGATCCGGACGATTCTAAATCGCAGACCGGATACGATTTACACTAAACGGAGGAGCTGTCGGTTGGTGCAGTTCTAAACAAAGCGTCGTAGTGGGATCTACATGTGAAGCGGAGTACATAGCAGCTTCGAAGCAGCTAATGAAGGAGTCTCGATGAAGGAGTTCATATCCGATCTAGGTGTCATACCTAGTGCATCGGGTCCAATGAAAATCTTCTCGTGACAATCTCGAGCAATTGCCTTAGCGAAGGAATCCAGATTTCACAAGAGGACCAAGCACATCAAGAGACGCTTCAATTCCATCCGGACTTAGTCCGTGGGAGACATAGAGATTTGCAAGATACATACGGATCTGAATGTTGCGCACCGTTGACTAAGCCTCTTCCACGAGCAAAACATGATCAGCACCAAGACTCCATGGGTGTTAGAATCATTACTATGTAATCTAGATTATTGACTCTAGTGCAAGTGGGAGATCAAGGAAATATGCCCTAGAGGCAATAATAAAGTTATTATTTATTTCCTTATTTCATGATAAATGTTTATCATTCATGCTAGAATTGTATTAACCGGAAACATGATACATGTGTGAATGCATAGACAAAACAATATGTCACTAGTATGCCTCTACTAGACTAGCTTGTTAATCAAAGATGGTTATGTTTCCGACCATGAACAAAGAGTTGTTATTTGATTAACAAGGTCACATCATTAGTAGAATGATCTGATTGACATGACCCATTCCCTTAGCTTAGCACACGATCGCTTAGTATGTTGCTACCGCTTTTATCCATGACTTATACATGTTCCTGTAACTATGAGATTATGCAACTCCGCTTGCGGAGGAACACTTTGGTGCTACCAAACGTCACAACGAATCGGGTGATTATAAAGGAGTACTACAGGTGTCTCCAAAGGCAGATGTTGGGTTGGCGATTTGAGATTAGGTTTTGTCACTCCGATTGTCGGAGAGGTATCTCTGGCCCTCTCGGTAATGCACATCATCAAGCCTTGCAAGCACTACAACTAATGAGTTAGTTGTGAGATGATGTATTACGGAACGAGTAAAGAGACTTGCCGTAACGAGATTGAACTAGGTATTGATACCGACGATCGAATCTCGGGCAGTAACATACCGATGACAAAGGGAACAACGTGTATTGTTATGCGGTCCGACCGACAAAGATCTTCGAGAATATGTAGGAACCAATATGGGCATCCAGGTCCCGCTGTTGGTTATTGACCGAGAATAGTTCTAGGTCATGTCTACATTGTTCTCGAACCGTAGGGTCCGCACGCTTAAGGTTTCGATGATGCTTATTATGAGTTTATGTATTTTGATGTACCAAGAAGTTCGAGTCCCGGATGTGATCACGGACATGACGAGGAGTCTCGAAATGGTCGAGACATAAAGATTGATATATTGGAAGCCTATGTTTGGAGTTCGAAAGGTTCCGGTAAAACAGGAATTTACCGAGTACCGGAGGTTACCGAACCCCCGGGGTAAATGGGCCTCGGTGGGCCTCGAGGGAGAAGAGGAGGGGCGGCCAGAGGTGGCCGCGCCCTCTCCCCCAGTCCGAATAGGACAAGGAGGGGGCGCCCTCTCCTCTTCCCCTCCCCCAAACCTAATCCAACTAGGAAGGGGGAGTCCTACTCCCGGTAGGAGTAGGACTCCTCCCGGCGCGCCCTATCTAGGCCGCCGGCCTCCCCCTCCCTCCTATATATACGGGGGCAGGGGGCACCCCAAGACACACAAGTTTGATCTTTGGATCGTTCCTTAGCCGTGTGCGGTGCCCTCCTCCACCATATTCCACCTCGGTCATACCGTCGCAAAGCTTAGGCGAAGCCTGCGCGCGGTGAAACATCAAGATCGCCTGCCACGCCGTCGTCTTGTGGAACTCTCCTCTCGACACTCGGCTGGATCGGAGTACGAGGGACGCCATCGAGCTGTACGTGTGTCAAGAACTCGGGGCGCCGGAGTAACGGCGCCGGGATCGGTCGGATCGCGAGGAGAACGTACGACTACTTCCTCTACGTTGTGATCGCTTCCGCTTCGGGTCTATGAGGGTACGTAGACAACACTCTCCCCTCTCGTTGCTATGCATCACCATGATCTTGCGTGTACGTAGGAAATTTTTTGAAATTACTACGTTCCCCAACAATGGACCCGACGAAATAAAAACAGCTTTCATCACTCCATTCGGGTGCTTCTGCTATATCACCATGCCATTCGGTCTTAAGAATGCCGGAGCCACATTTATGCGAATGATTCAGAAGTGTCTTCTCACTCAAATCGGTCGGAATGTGGAAGCGTATATGGATGATATCGTCGTCAAGTCGCGAAAGGGTTCCGACCTGCTTGCTGACCTCGCCGAAACATTTGCCAACCTGAGAAGGTATGATATCAAGCTCAATCCATCAAAGTGCACATTCGGGGTTCCTGGTGGAAAGTTACTCGGTTTTCGCTTCCGAGCGAGGATCGATGCTAATCCGAGAGAAGATCGGCACTATTCTCCTAATGAAACGCATACTGCGCGAGTGCACGATGTCCGAAGCTTCTTGGATGCTTGGCGCATTAAGTCGATTCATCTCACGACTCGGTGAAAAGGCATTGCCTCTTTACCGACCGATGAAGAAGGCGCATAAGTTCGAGTGGACTCGAAGTCGATGCAGCGTTTGCTGCTAAAAGCTCTGCTCTCCACCCAGCGGTGCTTGCTGCTCCAATCAGCAAAGAGCCTCTGTTGCTTTATATCGCAGCCACAGGACAAGTCGTCGATCTGATTGCTTACGGTCGAGCGGGAGAGGAAGGAAAAAGCCTACAAAGTTCAGCGCCGGTGTATTATTTGTCCAAGTCTTGACTCCATCAGCGAGATATCCTCATTATCGAAGCTTGTGTATGGAATATACATGACCACGAAGAAGGTTGCTCATTATTTCTCGATCATTCTATCACGATCGTCGTGACACTCCTCTATCGTAGATTCTCGCACAATGAGACGCAACCGGTTGAGTGGCGAAATGGGCGATTGAACTTCTTCCCCTTGATATCAAGTTTGAGGCAAAGAAAGCCATTAAGTCCCAGGCAATAGCAGATTTCCTCGCTAAGTGGATTGAACAACAGCAGCCGACTGAAGTTCACTCGGAACATTGGACCATGTTCTTCGATGGCTCTAAGATGTTGAATGGTTCCGGTGCTGGGGTTGTCCTGGTTTCCCCCAGAGGAGATAAGCTTAGGTATGTACTCCAGATTCACTTTGATTCCTCCAACAATGAGGCAGAGTATGAAGCCCTTTTATATGGATTACGCATGGCCATCTCACTCGGCGTCCGTCGCCTGATGGTCTATGGCGATTCAGATTTAGTGGTCAACTAGGTGATGAAGGAGTGGGACGTGAGAAGCCCAGCAATGACTGGATACTGCAATGCAGTGAGGAAGCTGGAAAAGAAGTTCGAGGGGTTAGAGCTCCATCACATCCCCGACTGAAAAATCAGGCAGCAGATGATCTGGCGAAGATAGGTTCCAAAAGGGAAGCCATTCCGAGTGGTGTGTTTTTGGAGCATATACACACTCCGTCAGTCAAAGAAGATCCTTTCACAGAAGAAGCTCCATAGCCCAAGAGTGCCACAGATCCGATCGAGGTTGAGGTCCCAAAGAAGTCGACTTGATCATGGAGGTTTTAGTGGTCACTCCCGATCGACAATTCCTATATCGCGTATATCCCGAGAAAAGAGCTCCCGGAGAGGATGAGGAAGAGGCTCGGCAGATCGTCCGTCGATCCAAGGCCTTTACCGTTATCAAAGGACATTATAGAGAGAGCCCAACTGAGTTGGTCAAAATGCATAACGCCGTAAGAAGGTCGAGTCATTCTCAATGATATCCACTCGGGGACTGTGGTCACCATCGTTCTCTCGGACCATTGTAGCCAAAGCATACCGAGCCGGCTTTTACTGGTCGAGGGCGAATGAGATGGCGAAGGAAATAGTGGACAAGTGCAAAGGATGTCAATTCTACTCCAATATGTCACACAAGCATGCGTCGGCTCTGAAGACCATTCCACTCGTCTGGCCTTTCGCAGTTTGGGGGTTGGACATGGTCGGTCCCTTGAGAACGGGTCGGAGCGGTTTCACGCATGTACTGGTAGCAGTCGACAAGTTCACCAAGTGGATTGAGGCTAAACCAATCAAGAATCTTGACGCCGGTACTGCTGTTTCCTTCATCAGAGAGCTGACGTTCAGATATGGAGTCCCGCACAGCATTATCACGGATAATGGGTCAAATTTTGACTCGGAAGAATTCAAGGATTTCTGCAACGCTCAAGGCACACGAGTCGACTACGCTTGATCGCCCATCCACAAATGAATGGACAGCGAACGAGCCAATGGCTTAATCCTCAAGGGTTTGAAGCCCCGATGATCGTGATCTCAAGCATGCGGCTGGAGCATGGGTTGACGAACTCCTTCGATGCTTTGGGGATTGCGGACCACACCCAATCGGTCGACCGGAAGAACTCCATTCTTCTTGGTCTATGGAGCCAAGCAGTCTTGCCGAAAGTGACCTTCTTCACAATGCTCCCGAATTGAATTCTACAAGCGAAGCTGAGCTGAGCAAGCGTCGGGGACGCAATGACCTTCTAGAGGAAGAAAGGAGATGGCTCGATCCGCCGACCATCTACCAACAGGACTTGCGCCGCTTTTACGCCGTAAATGTGAGAGGTCGAGCCTTCCAGAAGGAGATCTAGTTCTCCGAGTGGATCAAAGCAAAAACATAAGCTCGCTCCCTCCCGGAAGGACCCTTCATTGTCACCAAGGTTCTCCTAACGGGCATACCGTCTTTACAACGTCGAACACAATATCGAAGAGCCCCGAGCTTGAAATGCGGATCTGCTCCGCCCATTTTACGCTTAAAGTTTTTCACTCGGATGAGTTGTAATAAAGTACTTCTGTAGTTCATGGATTTCGAAATAATAGTGTCATAATTCCTTCATAATTTTT
The DNA here is from genome assembly GCA_021437245.1 of Aegilops speltoides. NCBI lineage: Eukaryota > Viridiplantae > Streptophyta > Magnoliopsida > Poales > Poaceae > Aegilops > Aegilops speltoides. Next base: position 14,237 of record JAHHZJ010000718.1, on the reverse strand, counting down.
GTCCAGTAAAATTTTCCCCCAGTAGGTGGCTTAGCCGCGAATCCGTTTCGCCTAAGTTTGTACAAATCCTACCGAGTGGTAAGCCAGACTTCCACTCGGAGGCTTAGCCGCGAATCCGTTTCGCCTAAGTTATAAAAATCCTACCGAGTGGTAAGCCAGACTTCCACTCGGAGGCTTAGCCGCGAATCCGTTTCGCCTAAGTTATAAAAATCCTACCGAGTGGTAAGCTAGACTTCCACTCGGAGGCTTAGCCGCGAATCCGTTTCGCCTAAGTTATAAAAATCCTACCGAGTGGTAAGCCAGACTTCCACTCGGAGGCTTAGCTGCAGTCCAAGTACTCGCCTAAGTTATAAAAATCCTACCGAGTGGTAAGACAGACTTCCACTCGGAGGCTTAGCTGCAGTCCAAGTACTCGCCTAAGTACAACATACGCTCGCAAGGAGGACGAGGTGCAGGTCGACTGCGACCCTCTCCTCCTCCGAGCCTCGCCATAAGTACAACGTACGCTCGCAAGGAGGACGAGGTGCAGGTTGACTGCGACCCTCTCCTCTGTGCTACTCCATAAGTATAATGTGTGCTCGCAAGGAGGACGAGGTGCAGGTCGACCGCGACCTTCTCCTCTGAGCTTCGCCACAAATACAACATGAAAATCCTACCGAGTGAAGAGCAAACCTCTCACTCGGGGGCTTAGCTGCAGCCCAGCGCTCGCCTAAGTTATAAAAATCCTACCGAGTGAAGAGCAAACCTCTCACTCGGGGGCTTAATGCAGCCCAGCTTCGCCTAAGTTATAAAAATCCTACCGAGTGAAGAGCAAACCTCTCACTCGGGGCTTAGCTGCAACCCAGCCCAACCGCCTAAGTTATAAAAATCCTACCGAGTGAAGAGCAAACCTCTCACTCGGGGGCTTAGCTGCAGCCCAGCGCTCGCCTAAGTTATAAAAATCCTACCGAGTGAAGAGCAAACCTCTCACTCGGAGGCTTAGTTGCAGCCCAAATACGCCTAAGTTTTAAAAAATCCTACCGAGTAAAGAGCAAACCTCTCACTCGGAGGCTTAGCAGCAGCCCAGTGCTCGCCTAAGGAATAAGTCGACTGCAGTGGTCATCTTACTGAACCTGCAAAGGACATTTCGAGCCAAAAGCAATCATATTAAAACACCAAATCCAAGTTTAGGTCGATACCTAAAGGAACCGAGAGTGCTCAGGCGCTAAGCCTGTTAAGGTTTATCGGTTATAATTCCACTCGGCATACCGAGGCAAATTTAAAGTGTTGGGCTTAAAGGAAGTTTTTTACCCCTCCTGTGGAGGGCTGGAAGGAGCAACGAACTCATCAAGGTCGATTCCGTCTGCGATCCGGTAGCAGCAGCGATGAAGGTTTCCATGAAGGACACGAAGTCGTGTTTCTTGGTGTTAGCCACTCGAGAGCCGCCACTTGTCTTCTCGCGCGTCTTTGCAAAGTGGACTCGGGCGGACACGAGCAACATCAAGACCGAACGAGCCGAGGACTTCTTCCACTCCTGCACTCGGTCGAGGACGGCGTTCATCAAGCCATCAGCGACTCGAGGTCATTCTCGAGTGTCGCCACAGGCGAGCGTCGAGTCGATCTGAGCGAGTAACCTTCAGCCTTGCAAGGTAGTCCACGACAGCTGCAACACGGACTCGATCTCGAAGACATTCATAGCAACTTCATCATTCACGGAGAATTGACGGGTCAAGATTTGGTTCCACTGGCTAGTCTCTTCTTCAAAGTTTCGGCAGAATTCGCAAGGACAGAACACCGAGTCAAGACAAAGGGTCGAATGGAAGCATCACAGTTGAAAATGTTGGTCGAGTATAAAAGGTTACCTTGAGCATAAGAAACAACTTCTTAGCAAGTCCACCCAGAAGGCTTCGGTGTCATTCTTCTTCCCACCAACCGATTGATCTTGTCGGTCGTGGTGGTCTTGTCGCCTTCATCGGTCGACTTCCTTGTTGGCAATCCCAAGAGCAGCTTTCAGATTGGTATTTTCTGTTCAAGCTCAGTGGTGAAGCTAACTTCTCGTCGACAAGCTTGGTCTTCTCAACTAGCTCAAGGTCTTTTTTCCTCTGGGCCTCCTTCACCTTGCACGCAAGTTATAGCAAGATCAGATTTTGAAACAAATGGAGAGAAAAAGAGTCGCCGAGGTCTCACCGAACATACCTTTGGTCTCCTCCTTCGCCTTCGTCGATTCTCCTGCACCACTTGAGATCCAGCTCGAGCTGAATGTGCTTCTGCTCCAGCTTCGGTGTAGCGAGCCGCAAGGTCACAGGATTTCTCGAAGAACCAATCGAAAAAATATCAAAGATAATTCACTTCCGAGTGGATAAGAGAAAATCATACGTTTCTAAGACTACGATCGAATGCAAGCATTCACCATAGTCTCGGGACTACACCCGATGGGTGCACTCGGCGTGCCCCCACCGGGTTCTCGTTTCAAACAGTCGACCGGTCGACCCAAAAAAGAGACGTATTCTTGATGTAATCAATCGCGGCGATCGACCACGCCTCGGGGACTACACCCGTGGGTGCACTCAGCGTGCCCCCACCGGTTTGAAATCCATTCGCCCGATCGAATGAGGAAAAGCCTTTACTTATAAAGTTTAAGGCGATCGCCGGCGATCGACCTTAGCCTTGGGGATTACACCCAGCGGGTGCACTCAGCGCGCCCCGCTAACACGGAGTTTTTATCAACACACCCAAATGGGTGATTGCTATGGATTCGAAATGAAGTTTTGATAGCATATCCTAATGAGCAGCGGTGGTCGGTCGACCAACATTGCTTTGAAGGGCGGAGCTGGCGTCATAAGCTACCTGGCTTGCATCCCGGATGGTCTTAACCTGCTCCATCATGATCCCTGCTTGGCGTATCGCTTCCTTAGCAGCGCTGGCTTGGTCCTCCGGGACGTGGTGCGTTGTGAAGAGCAAAGGTTGCGCGACACTCGACGAAGTGGGACGAGCACTCGTCAACGGCACCGCAAAAGACACGGTGTGTCGAGTGGTGTTCTCCCCCTCCGTGACCATAGTCTCGGGCGCCGTCACACCCTGGGCTGCTTTACCTGTAGACGCCTTCCTGCTCCTCCTATGCTTCAGCGGTTCCTCATCCTCATCATCATCATCAGGAAGGGTGATAACGACATCGGATGGAGCTTCAGAAAAGAATCAGAGTTAGAAATCATGAGTCAGTCGACTAAAGACGGAATTAAGAGTATAGTACCAGGATTTGAGGTTGCTGCGTCCTCCATCTCATGGTCTTCAGCCTTGCCTGAGGTCTCAGAAGTTGCAGCACTGAAGTTCCAAAAAATCAGTCGAACTAGCTCAAGTATCAATCAGAGATAAAGTTTACACAAAACAAGAAGACTTAAACAGCATGTTTACCCTGATATGGTGGGGATGGACACCTTCATCTTCGGCAGGAGTTTGGTTGGCTTCGACGGAGCCACCTTCGACTGCTTCGGCGCCTTCTCAGTCGGCGCCGGAGAAGCGGTCCGAGGGAGCTTGGTCGACTGCGAGGCAGTCGCAACCCCCTTACCGCGTTCAGTCGTGGGGTCATGGACAAGTTTTGACTGCCTTTCCGAGCGCGGTGGTGCAACCTCCTCCTCCTCCAATTCTTCGTCCTCGTCATCATCATCGTCATCGTCGTCATCTTCGGCAGCGTCTGAATCCCACTCATCCTGGCTCTCGCCCCCGCTAGCTTCTCCCTCCTCGAGCGAACTGGCGCCATTGGGCATCGAGTACAGCTCGGTAAGGGCACGAAGACGCCAAGACAAAGATCAATCGACCAAGTTGCGTAACATACGAAAACAAATAGGACAAATATACAATGGAAAGCGAGCAAAGGTACCTTATGTCAGAACGCTGTGATGGTCGAGTGGAGGAATCCTCCACGGATCCACGGGATTATCCTTGTTTCAAAGTGACCGCGCCATCCACCTTTCCACCGTGGGCGTCGTCGATCGCTTCCGGTGGACTCGAGTCTCGCTCTTCAGCTCCATGATACAACCACATGCAATGGCTCGAACTCAAGAGGCTGGATCGTCGCCGAAGGAAAACCTCCAGAAGATCCATGCCAGTCACACCGTCCCGAACCAACTGCACCACGCGATCCATCAGCATCTTCACGTCAGCTCTCTCCTCCGGAATCACCTTCAGAGAGGAGGGCTTGTTCACTCGGTCCATGGTAAATGGAGGGAGTCCACTCGACTGCCCCGGCGTCGGCTCATTCTAGCAGTAGAACCAGGTCGACTGCCAGCCCCTGACCGACTCGGGAAACGTCATAGCTGGGAAGGTGCTCTTGTTCCTCACTTGGATCCCCAGGCCCCCGCACATCTGGACCACTTGAGTTTTCTCATCGCCTGGACTCGCCTTCTTCACGGTCTGAGAGCGACACGTGAAGATGTGCTTGAACAAGCCCCAGTGCGGTCGGCAGCCCAGGAAGTTCTCACACATGGATACAAACGCAGCAAGATACGCGATGGAGTTTGGGGTAAAGTGGTGGAGCTGGGCTCCAAAGAAGTTCAAAAAACCACGAAAGAAAACGCTCGGTGGCAGAGAAAATCCGCGATCGACATGAGTGGCCAGGAGCACACACTCACCCTCTTCCGGCTGGGGTTGCCACTCTTTCCCTGGAAGCCTTGCGACGCCGTGGGGGATCAGCCCGTCGTCGGCCATGTCGAGGAGATCCTTCTCCTTGATGGTCGACTGGATCCAATCTCCCTAGACCCAGCCCTTCGGCAGGCGAGATCTCGACGAAGACCCGCCGCGACTGGTGGATCTCCCCTTCGCCTTCTCCGCCGCCGACGCCTTCTTTGCGCGCTCCAGCACCGCCGTCTTCTCCTTGACCATGGCTGCCGGCGAGATGCGCGAAGAAGAGCTTTGCGGAGGCAAAAGTGGATGTGTTGGGCGGAGACGAGGAGAGCAGAGGAGAAAGAATGGAGCACTGTTCAGAAACCCCCACTGGTTGCATTTATAACTTCCCTTCCGAGTGGATGACAGGTGGACCCGGTCAATCTAATCATATCCCGAAACAGTTGCATTGACGTGATACGTGGCGAAAAAAGCGGCGCGGAGATCGAGGCGCCTCGTGTCTCTGTCCCGCCCGAAAGGCCATGGTTCGTTTCTCGCCAAGGCTTCCCCAAATTTCGTATTGAAGGAAATATGCCCTAGAGGCAATAATAAAGTTATTATTTATTTCCTTATTTCATGATAAATGTTTATCATTCATGCTAGAATTGTATTAACCGGAAACATGATACATGTGTGAATGCATAGACAAAACAACATGTCACTAGTATGCCTCTACTAGACTAGCTTGTTAATCAAAGATGGTTATGTTTCCTGACCATGAACAAAGAGTTGTTATTTGATTAACGAGGTCACATCATTAGTAAGAATGATCTGATTGACATGACCCATTCCCTTAGCTTAGCACACGATCGTTTAGTATGTTGCTACTGCTTTTATCCATGACATATACATGTTCCTCGTAACTATGAGATTATGCAACTCCGTTTGCGGAGGAACACTTTGGGTGCTACCAAACGTCACAACGAATCGGGTGATTATAAAGGAGTACTACTGGTGTCTCCAAAGGCAGATGTTGGGTTGGCGTGTTCGAGATTAGGTTTTGTCACTCCGATAGTGGAGAGGTATCTCTGGCCCTCTCGGTAATGCACATCACTGAAGCCTTGCAAGCACTACAACTAATGAGCTAGTTGTGAGATGATGTATTACGGAACGAGTAAAGAGACTTGCGATAACGAGATTGAACTAGGTATTGGATACCGACGATCGAATCTCGGCAAGTAACATACCGATGACAAAGGAACAACGTATGTTGTTATGCGGTCTGACCGATAAAGATCTTCGAGAATATGTAGGAACCAATATGGGCATCCAGGTCCCGCTGTTGGTTATTGACCGTGAATAGTTCTAGGTCATGTCTACATTGTTCTCGAACCGTAGGGTCCGCACGCTTAAGGTTTCGATGGCTTATTATGAGTTTATGTATTTTGATGTACCAAGGAGTTCGAGTCCCGGATGTGATCACGGACATGACGAGGAGTCTCGGAATGGTCGAGACATAAAGATTGATATATTGGAAGCCTATGTTTGGAGTTCGAATGGTTCCGGCGGCAAACGGAATTTACTCGAGTACCGGAGGTTCTGGAACCCCGGGAGGTAAATGGGCCACCATGGGCCTTGGTGGAAAGGAGAAGGGCAGCCCAAGAGGGCTGGCGCCTCCCCCTTCCCTAGTCCTATTAGGACTAGGAGAAGGGCGCCCCCCTCTCTCTCCCCCCCTCAGGGAATCCTAGTTGGACTAGGATTGGGGAATCCTACTCCCGAGGGAGTAGGACTCCTGGCAGCGCCTCCTTAGGCCCGCCCCTCCCCCTGCTCCTTTATATCTGGGGCAGGGGGGCACCTTAGAACACACAAGTTGATCGTGAGATCGTTCCTTAGCCGTGTGCGGTGCCCCCTCCACCATATTCCACCTCGGTTATACTGTCAAGCTTAAGCGAAGCCTGGCGTGAAACATCAAGATCGTCCTGCACGCCGTCGTCTTGACGGAATTCTCCTCGACACTCGGCTGGATCGAGTCTGAGGGACGTCATCGAGCTGTCGTGTGTCAAGAACTCGGGGCGTCGAGTAACGGCGCCGGATCGGTCGGATCGCGAGGAGAACGTCGACTACTTCCTCTACGTTGTGATCGCTTCCGCTTGGTCTACAAGGGTATGTAGACAACACTCTCCCTCTCGTTGCTATACATCACCATGATCTTGTGTGTGCGTAGGAAAATTTTTGAAATTACTCGTTCCCCAGCAGTGGCATCCGAGCCTAGGTTTTTCTATGGTTTGATGTTTTGCACGAGTAGAACACAAGTGAGTTGTGGGCGATACAAGTCATACTACCTACCAGCATGTCATACTTTGGTTCAGCGGTATTGTGAGATGAAGCGGCCCGGACCGACATTACAGCGTGACGCTTACGCGAGACTGGTTTCACCGCTCGAGCAGCACTCGTTGCTTAAAGGTGACTGGTGGGTGCCTGTCTCTCTCACTTTAGTTGAACCGAGTGTGGCTACGCCCGGTCCTTGAGAAGGTTAAACGGAGTCTATTTGACGAAGTATCGTTGTGGTTTTGATGCGTAGGTGAGACTGGTTCTTGCTTAAGCCCGTAGCAGCCACGTAAAATTTGCAACAACAAAGTAGAGAACGTCTAACTTGTTTTTGCAGGGCATGTTGTGATGTGATATGGTCAAGGCGTGATGCTATATTTTATTGTATGAGATGATCATGTTTTGTAACCGGTTATCGGCAATGGCAGAGCCATATGGTTGTCGCTTTATTGTATGCAATGCAATGCATCTGTAATGCTTTACTTTATCACTAAGCGGTAGCGATAGTCGAATAGCATAAGTTTGGCGAGACGACAACGATGCTGCGATGGAGATCAAGGTGTCGCGCCGTGGCGATGGTGATCATGGTGGTGCAACAAGATGGAGATCGTGAAGCACAAGATGATGATGACCATATCATATCACTTATATTGATTTGCATGTGATGTTTATCCTTTTATGCATCTTATCTTGCTTTGATTGACGGTAGCATTATAAGATGATCTCTCACTAAATTATCAAGAAGTGTTCTCCCGGTATGCACGTTGCCAAAGTTAAATCGTGCCTGCACACCACGTGATGATCGGGTGTGATAAGCTCTCGTCCATCTACAACGGGTGCAAGCCAGTTTTGCACACGCAGAATACTCGGGTTATACTTGACGAGCCTAGCATATGCAGATATGGCCTCGGAACACGGAGACCGAAAGGTCGGCGTGAATCATATAGTAGATATGATCAACATAAGATGTTCACCATTGAAAACTACTCCATTTCACGTGATGATCGGTTATGGTTTAGTTGATTTGGATCACGTGATCACTTAGATGACTAGAGGATGTCTTTCTAAGTGGGAGTTCTTTAGTAATATGATTAATCGAACTTAAATTTATCATGAACTTAGTACCGATAGTATCTTGCTTGTTTATGTTTGATTGTAGATAGATGGCTCGTCTTTGTTGTTCCGTTGAATTTTAATGCGTTCCTTGAGAAAGCAAAGTTGAAAGACGATGGTAGCAATTACGGATGGGTCCGTAACGAGGATCATCCTCATTGCTGCACGTAAGAGCTACGTCTGGATGCACCGCTAGGTGACGAACTCTTCTTTGAGCAACGCCAGATGTTATGAGCGTCTGGCGAGCAAAGCGATGACTACTCTATAGTTCGATGTGCCATGCTTTACGGCTTAGAACCGGGACTTCAACGGCGTTTTGAGCGTCATGGAGCATATGAGATGTTCGGGAGTTGAAGTTGATATTCCACAGAATGCCCGGATTGAGAGATATGAAGTCTCCAATAAGTTCTATAGCTGCAAGATGGAGGAGAACAGTTACATTAGTGAGCATATACTCGAGAATGTCCGGGTACTACAATCACTTGACACAATTGGGAGTTAATCTTCCGATGATTGTGTCATTGATGTAATTCTCAATCACCGCCACCAAGCTACAAAGGCTTCGTGATGAACTATAATATGCAAGGGTTAGTAAAGACTATGCAGAGCTCTTCGCAATGCTAAAGGCTGCGGAGGTAGAAATCAAGAAGGAGCATCAAGTGTTGATGGTCAATAAGACCACTAGTTTCAAGAAGAAAGGCAAAGGAAGAAGAAGGGAATCTCAAGAAGAACAGCAAGCAAGTTGCTGCTCGGAGAAGAAACCCAAGTCTGGCCCTAAACCTGAAATCGAGTGCTTTTCTTGCAAGCAGCATCGGTCATTTGAAGCGGAACTGCCCCAAGTATTTGGCGGATAAGAAGGATGGCAAGGTGAACAAAGGTATATGTGATATACATGTTATTGATGTGTACCTTACTAGAGCTCGTAGTAGCACTGGTATTTGATATGGTTCATTGCTAATATTTGCAACTCGAACAGGGACTACGGATTGCGAACTCGCAAAGGGCGAGGTGACGATCTGGCGTGGGAAATGGTTCCAAAGTCGATGTGATCGCGGTCGGCACGCTACCTCTACATCTACCTTCGGATTAGTTTTAGACCTAAATAATTGTTATTTGGTGCCTGCGTTGAGCATGAACATTATATCTGGATCTTGTTTGATGCGAGACGGTTATTCATTTAAATCGAGAGAATAATGGTTGTTCTATTTATATGAGTAATATCTTTTATGGTCATGCACCCTTGAGGAGTGGTCTATTTCTTATGAATCTCGATAGTAGTGATACACATATTCATAATGTTGAAACCAAAAGATGCAGAGTTGATAATGATAGTGCAACTTATTTGTGGCACCGCCGTTTAGGTCATATCGGTGTAAAGCGCATGAAGAAACTCCATCTTGATGGACTTTTGGAGTCACTTGATTATGAATCACTTGGCACTTGAACCGTGCCTCATGGGCAAGATGACTAGAACACCGTTCTCGGTACTATGGAGAGAGCAACGGATTTGTTAGAAATCATACATACGGATGTATGTGGTCCAATGAATGTTGAGGCTCGTGGCGGATATCGTTATTTTCTCACCTTCACGAGATGACTTAAGCAGATATGGGTATATCTACTTAATGAAACATAAGTCTGAAACGTTTGAAAAGTTCAAAGAATTTCAGAGTGAAGTTGAAAATCATCGTAACAAGAAAATTAAGTTTCTACGATCGATCGTGGAGGTGAATATTTGAGTTCTGAATTTGGTCTACATTTGAAACAATGCGAATAGTTTACGCAACTCACGCCACGGAACACCACAACGTAATGGTGTGTCGAGCGTCGTGTCGTACTTTACTAGATATGGTGCGATCTATGATGTCTCTTCTGATTTACCGCTATCGTTTTGGGGTTATGCTCTAGAGACAGCCGCATTCACCTTGAATAGAACACCGTCGAAATCCGTTGAGGCGACACCTTATGAACTATGGTTTAGCAAGAAACCAAAGTTGTCGTTTCTTAAAGTTTGGGGATGCGATGCTTATGTGAAAAAGCTTCAACCTGATAAGCTCGAACCCAAGTCGAGAAATGTGTCTTCATAGGATACCCAAAGGAAGCAGTTGGGTACACCTTCTATCACAGATCCGAAGGCAAGACATTTGTTGCTAAGAATGGATCCTTTCTAGAGAAGGAGTTTCTCTCGAAAGAAGTGAGTGGGAGGAAAGTGGAACTTGATGAGGTAGTAGTACTTTCTCCCTTACTTGAAAGTAGTTAAATCGCGAAACCAGTTTACGAGACACCTCGCCAAGTAGTGAGGAAGTTGATGATGTTGATCATGAAACTTGAGATCAAGTTACTGCGAACCTCGTAGATCAACGAGTAAGATCCGCACTGAGTGAGTACGGTAATCCTGTTCGGAAGTCATGCTACTAGATCATGATGAACCTCGAACTATGAAGAAGCGATGGTGAGCCCAGATTCGCAAAGTGGCTTGAAGCCATGAAATCGAGATGGGATCCATGTATGAAAACAAAGTGTGGACTTTGGTTGACTTGCCCGAGGGTAGGCAAGCAATAGAAAACAAGTGGATCTTCAAGAAGAAGACCGGCGACGGTAATATTCTCGTCTATAAAGCTCGACTTGTGCAAAAGGTTTTCGACAAGTTCAAGGGATTGACTACGATGAGACCTTCTCACCCGTAGCGATGCTTAAGTCCGTCCGAATCATGTTAGCGATTGCGCATTTTATGATTATGAAATTTGGCAAATGGATGTAAAGCGCATTCTGAATGGATTTACGGAAAAAGAGTTGTATATGATGCAACCGAAGGTTTTATCGATCCAAAAGGAGCTAACAAAGTATGCAAACTCCAGCGATCCATCTATGGACTGGTGCAAGCATCTCGGAGTTGGAATAAGCGCTTTGATAGTGTGATCAAAGCATTTGGGTTTATACAGACTTTTGGAGAAGCCTGTATTTACAAGAAAGTGAGTGGGAGCTCAGAGCATTTCGATATTATATGTGGATGACATATTGCTGATCGGAAATGATATAGAATTTCTGGATAGCATAAAGGGATACTTGAATAAGAGTTTTTCAATGAAAGACCTCGGTGAAGCTGCTTACATATTGGGCATTAAGATCTATAGAGATAGATCAAGGCGCTTAATTGGACTTTCACAAAGCACATACCTTGACAAAGTTTTGAAGAAGTTCAAAATGGATCAAGCAAAGAAAGGGTTCTTGCACGTGTTACAAGGTGTGAAGTTGAGTCGACTCAATGCCCGACCACCGCAGAAGATAGAGAAAATGAAAGATGTTCCTATGCTTCAGCCATAGGCTCTATCATGTATGCAATCTTGTGTACCAGACTGATGTGTGCCTTGCTATAAGCCTAGCAGGAAGGTACCAAAGTAATCCAGAGTGGATCATCGACAGCGTCAAGAACATCTGAAATACCCGAAAAGGACTAAGGATATGTTTCTCGATATGGAGGTGACAAAGAGCTCATCGTAAACAGTTACGTTGATGCAAGCTTTGACACCGATCCGGACGATTCTAAATCGCAGACCGGATAATGTATTTACACTAAGCGGAGGAGCTCGGTTGGTGCAGTTCTAAACAAAGCGTCGTAGCGGGATCTACATGTGAAGCGGAATACATAGCAGCTTCGGAAGCAGCTAATGAAGGAGTCTGGATGAAGGAGTTCATATCCGATCTAGGTGTCATACCTAGTGCATCGGGTCCAATGAAAATCTTCTGTGACAATCTTTGGAGCAATTGCCTTAGCAAAGGAATCCAGATTTCACAAGAGGACCAAGCACATCAAGAGGCGCTTCAATTCCATCCGGATTTAGTCGGGACGGAGACATAGAGATTTGCAAGATACATACGGATCTGAATGTTGCGAACCGTTGACTAAGCCTCTTCCACGAGCAAAACATGATCAAGCACCAAGACTCCATGGGTGTTAGAATCATTACTGTGTAATCTAGATTATTGACTCTAGTGCAAGTGGGAGACTGAAGGAAATATGCCCTAGAGGCAATAATAAAGTTATTATTTATTTCCTTATTTCATGATAAATGTTTATCATTCATGCTAGAATTGTATTAACCGAAACATGATACATGTGTGAATGCATAGACAAAACAACATGTCACTAGTATGCCTCTACTAGACTAGCTTGTTAATCAAAGATGGTTATGTTTCCTGACCATGAACAAGGAGTTGTTATTTGATTAACGAGGTCACATCATTAGTAAGAATGATCGATTGACATGACCCATTCCTTAGCTTAGCACACGATCGTTTAGTATGTTGCTACTGCTTTTATCCATGACATATACATGTTCCTGTAACTATGAGATTATGCAACTCCGTTTGCGGAGGAACACTTTGGGTGCTACCAAGCGTCACAGCGTGGCTGGGTGATTATAAAGGAGTACTACAGGTGTCTCCAAAGGCGATGTTGGGTTGGCGTATTTGAGATTAGGTTTTGTCACTCCGATAGTCGGAGAGGTATCTCTGGGCCCTCTCGGTAATGCACATCATCGAAGCCTTGCAAGCACTACAACTAATGAGCTAGTTGTGAGATGATGTATTACGGAGCGAGTAAAGAGACTTGCGTAACGAGATTGAACTAGGTATTGGATACCGGCGATCGAATCTCGGGCAAGTAACATACCGATGACAAAGGAACAACGTATGTTGTTATCTTGATCGACCGATAAAGATCTTCGTAGAATATGTAGGAACCAATATGGGCATCCAGGTCCCGCTGTTGGTTATTGACCGTGAATAGTTCTAGGTCATGTCTACATTGTTCTCGAACCGTAGGGTCCGCTGCGCTTAAGGTTTCGATGATGCTTATTATGAGTTTATGTATTTTGATGTACCAAGGAGTTCGAGTCCCGGATGTGATCACGGACATGACGAGGAGTCTCGGAATGGTCGAGACATAAAGATTGATATATTGGAAGCCTATGTTTGGAGTTGAATGGTTCCGCGGCGGAATTCTGAGTACCGGAGGTTACGGAACCCCGGGAGGTAAATGGGCCACCATGGGCCTTGGTGGAAAGGAGAAGGGCAGCCCAAGAGGGCTGCGCGCCTCCCTTCCCTAGTCCTATTAGGACTAGGAGAAGGGCCGCCCCCTCTCTCTCTTTCCCTCCGGAATCCTAGTTGGACTAGGATTGGGGGAATCCTACTCCAGAGGGAGTAGGACTCCTGGCGCGCCCTCCTTGGGCCGCCCCCCTCCCCGCTCCTTTATATACGAGGGCAGGGGGCACCTTGAACACACAAGTTGATCGTGAGATCGTTCCTTAGCCGTGTCGGTGCCCCTCCACCATATTCCACCTCGGTTATACTGTCATGCTTAAGCGAAGCCTGCGCGGTGAAACATCAAGATCGTCACCACGCCGTCGTCTTGACGAATTCTCCCTCGACACTCGGCTGGATCGGAGTACGAGGGACGCCATCGAGCTGTCGTGTGTCAAGAACTCGGGGCGTCGGAGTAACGGCGCCGGATCGGTCGGATCGCGAGGAGAACGTCGACTACTTCCTCTACGTTGTGATCGCTTCGCCGGGTCTACAAGGGTATGTAGACAACACTCTCCCTCTCGTTGCTATACATCACCATGATCTTGTGTGTGCGAGGAAAATTTTTGAAATTACTACGTTCCCCAACACGTATCCGTGGAATCCGCGAACGGCGATCGGTCCGCCAGACGCGAGATTTCCTGCGATCCGTCGCTCGGGAACCGGCAAAGTCCAAAAGATCACTCGACGAAAGACAAGAATGGATCGAGTCGACTGAAGAAAAGTTGCTCGTTGTTAACAAAGAAGGTCTTGATCCAGAACAACGCATAGCCAGTATGCAAAAGTCAATCGGAAATAGCATCAACTCCTTCCTCATTCAAGCCTCAATCCATTAGGGGCTAATGATGGATTCATGTACACAGGGTAGGGTCATAGACCTGATCTAAGTACCCTACCCAAGGACACCCTTAGAAGAGAATACCTTCCAAATCGACCAAGGAGGAACCTCTCGTGGCTAGAAGGACTTCGACCATGAAGACTCACTCGACCATGAAGACTCACTCGACCACCGAAGGTCGGGAGGCACTCTGACTGCTGCTGGACCTGTAATTGAATAGACTTTATGGTAGTTAAGACACTTTATGTGGGCGCACAAGTAACACCCCAGACTTAATGTACTATAACCCCTTCATTAC
>JAHHZJ010000717.1:0-33275 GCA_021437245.1 Aegilops speltoides | reverse complement strand
CCCTTGGGTAAGAACCGTAAGAATTTGAGATTTGCTTGACGGATTTGTGACACCCACCACCACCTCTTGTTAGTAGTCCAGGATCATATTCTGTGTGTTTTATTGCTAACCATGGCGGATCAAAGCGAAGACTGAGGGAGAACATGACAACAAAAGCTACATGATAAATTTCAGAAATGATGAGTGGAAGGTGCAAGATGGGTAAACAGATTTGACGAGGCCATGGAGAAGATAGATGGCATTGAGAAGACGTTGAAACAAAGCTTGATAGCAAGTTTGATGAATTGCTCGTTCCACAACCACCGGGCGCACCTATCGCACTTCAAGAACACAACAACACGCCCTTCCGAATCAAATGGACGAGCTAACGGTTCCTATTGAGCCAGACAAAATTCCGGCCGCAGCTGTTGGTGCTTTTTTGGCCCTCCATCCCCGGTGGTACCGAGGAGGATGATGAGTTGTGGAGATTATGAGGATGAGGTTGATCAACATCGAACTACGGAACCAAGCACCACAACCACCGGTCGCCCACGCAAATAATGGCATTAGGGCCTGTACGAGATCATGACCATCTCCTAAACTGAAATTGAATATTCCACCATTTGAGGGTAGATATGTTCCCATATATATCTTACTTGGGAGTTAGAAACCGAACAACATTTAATGTTTACAATTCCCGAGGAGAGACGGTTCCCGTTGTGCTTTCACTAGCTTTGATGTTTTGGTGGTCCAACATTGTGATTATATCCTCTCCCTATTGGGCTGCTTTGAAACTGCTATGCCTCTGGGTTCCACCATATTATCAACGGAATTACTTCAAAATTGCAGCCTTAAGACAAGGAAAAATTTAGAAGAATATTATCGAATTACAAACCTGCTTGATTAGATGTGGTATTGTTGAGGAGAATGAAGCTATGCTTGCACGCTTTTCTGGGTGGATTAAATAGAGAGATTCAGACCATTCTAGATTATAAGGATTATAATAATATCACTCGCTTATTCCATCTTGCTTGTAAAGCTGAACGTGAAGTGCAGGATCAACAGCATTGTGCGCACTAACTTTTCTCAGGTCGATCTTCATCATGGACACCACGTCATCTACTTCCACCGCACCATCACCTCCTTCAAAGCCACTCCAACCGTGATACAAGAAAGGTGCACAACCACCACTATCTGCCAGAGCACACCTGCCGGCCTGCACAGAGTTCTTCTTCCATGGCGTCAACAGGCACACAAGGATATTATTTGTCGTTGTAAGGGAAGAGGATTTTATGAGAATGCAAATCTCAAAGGTGATGATTGCTACCGAGGATGGTGGGTATGAGTCCGCTAGTGACTATGATGAGGAGACTTGGCTCTTATTACACATGAGGAACACGGTGGAGATGATTCTGATTATGAGACACAATACATGGCTGTCAAGATGCCGACAGTATGAATGTTTAGTTGCTCAACGTGTTTTGAGTGTGCAGGTTACACAAGCTGAGCAAAATCAGAGGTAATTTGTTCCATACAAAGGAGTTGTGAAGGAACGTCTATTCATGGCCATCATAGATGGAGGGAGCTGCAACAACTTGGCTAGCATGGAGATGGTGGAGAAGCTATCTCTCACCACAAGACCACATCCACATCCTTACTACATCCAATGGTTCAACAACAAAGGTTAAGGTAACACGTATCTGTTCGTGCATTTTAGTATCTCTACATATGCTGATTATGTTGATTGTGATGTGGTACCTATGCAAGCATGTTCCTTATTACTTTCCACTATGGCAATTTGATAAAAATTGCACACCATGGTAGAAACAATCAAGATACTCTTGTTCATAAGGATAAAATATTACTTTGCTTCCTATGACTCCTGAGTCCATTTTGAAAGATGATATTAATAGAGCTAATAAAGCAAAACAGAGAAAATAAGAGTGAAAATCAGATTGTGGCAAAAGAATTTGAGCAACATATGAAGCCTAATAGTAAACCATCTAGTGTTGCTTCCAAATTAAATTGAAAAGTGCATGTTTACTTGCCACTAAATCTGATATTGATGAGCTAGATTTTAGCAAATCTGTTTGCTATGCTTTTGTGTGCAAAGAGGCATTATTTTCATTCGAGGACGTGTTTTCCTTTTGCCGCCTGCTGTCACTAACATTTTGCAGAGTTCGCGACGCCTTCCACAAGACGCACACCGGATTACCTATTCGAGGGATTGAGCATCGATTGACTTAATTCCCGGTGCTTCACTCCATGCCCATACCGCACTAATCCAGAGGAGACGAAGGAGATTATGCTCAAGTACAAGAGCTTCTGACAAAGGTTATATACGGAACCTTTAGTCCTTGTGTGTTCCTATTATTCTAGTGCCAAAAGGATGGTACATCGCTATGTGTGTTGATTGTAGAGGCATTAATATTACTATTCATTATCGCTATCCTATTCCTAGGCTAGATGATATGCTTGATGAATTGAGTGGCTCTACAATATTCTCCAAAGTTGATTTATGAGTGGATACCATCAAATTGTATGAAATTGGGGATGAATGGAAAACAGCATTTAAAACTAAGTTTGGATATATGAGTGGTTAGTCATGCCTTTGGGTTAACTAATGCACCTAGTACTTTCATGAGATTAATGAACTAAGTTTTACGTGCTTTCATTGGACGATTTGTGGTAGTTTATTTTGATGACATACTGATTTATAGCAGATCTTTGGAGGAACATTTGGAACATTTACGTGTTGTTTTTATTGCTCTACGTGATGCACGCTTGTTTGGTAACCTTGGGAAGTGCACCTTTTGCAATCGACCGAAAGTGTCTTTTCTGGCTATGTTGTTACTCCAGTGGAATTGAAGTTGATAAAGCCAAGATTGAAGCTATTGAGAGTTGGCCGAGCCCAAACGGTCACACAAGTGAGGAGTTTTCGGCCTCGCTGGATTCTAGGCGCTTTGTGAGAGATTTCAGCACCATTGCTGCACCTCTCAATGAGCTTACAAAGAAGGATGTGCCTTTTGTTTGGGGTACCACAGTGAAGAAGCCTTCACGGTATTGAAAGATAAGTTGACACATGCCCTTTACTCCAACTTCCCGATTTTAATAAGACTTTTGAGCTTGAATGTGATGCTAGTGGAATTGGATTAGAGGTGTGTTATTACAAGATGGCAAACTGTTGCATACTTTTCTAAAAATTGAGGGCCTAGTCTGAATTACTCTACTTATGATAAAGAATTATATGCTCTTGTTCGGACTTTAGAAACATGGCAACATTATTTATGGCCCAAAGAATTTGTTATACATTCGATCATGAATCTTTGAAACATATTAAAAGTCAAGCTAAACTGAATCGTAGACATGCTAAATGGGTTGAATTCATTGAGACTTTCCTTATGTCATTAAACACAAGAAGGGTAAAGAAATGTTATTGCCGATGCATTGTCTCGCCGCTATACTATGCTTTCACAACTTGACTTCAAAATATTTGGTTTGGAGACCATCAAAGATCAATATGTGCATGATGCTGATTTTAAAGATGTATTGCAGTGTAAAGAAGGAAGAACATGGAACAAGTTTGTCGTTAATGATGGATTGTGTTCGCGTAACAAGCTATGCATTCCAGCTAGCTCCGCTCGCCTTTTGTTGTTGCAGAGGCGATGGAGGAGGACTAATGGGACACTTTGGCGTGAAGAAGACGGAGGACGATTTTGCTACACATTTCTTTTGGCCAAAGATGAGACGGATGTTGAGGCTTTATTGCTCGCTGCACTACATGTCAAAAAGCTAAGTCACGACCAATCCTCATGGTTTATATATGCCTTTGCCTGTACCTAGTGTTCCTTGGGAGGATATATCGATGGACTTTGTTTTAGGTTTACCTAGAACAAAGAAGGGGAGGATAGCATATTTGTTGTCGTGGATAGATTCTCAAAATGGCACACTTTATACCATGTCATAAAAGCGATGATGCTGTCAATGTTGCTGATTTGTTCTTTCGTGAAATTATTTGCATGTGTGCCAAATACTATTGTTTCAGATCGTGATACTAAATTTCTTAGCCACTTTTGGAGATGTTTATGGGCTGTTGGGGACTAAACTGCTTTTAGTACTACTTGTCACCCCCAAACTGATGGACTGATATGGACCAAGCTCGACGGCGAGATCCGATCCGCTGTTGCGTGCCCGACCTTTCAATACATTCCACCTGCACTTCAGCAGCAGTAGCCTCTCTCGCACGCGATATGCACGAATAGAGGATTTGAACTCATGTGCCCAAAGACGAGAAAATCAATCTCGACATGATTTCACGCAAGAAAACAATTTTCTCGCAAAGAAATCGAACATAGAGGTTTTCTAAAGATCCTCTAAAACTTGATACGTGGTGTCTACCCTGAAAACACATCGTGTCTATTTTATCCAAATATAACCTGATCAAACGTATATGAATCCTTCCTTCCATGCACACGCAAAATTCCCCTCCCATAATGCATGACGTTCCATATCTTTTTTTCTCAATCTCATGTTTGTATTTCTTCTTATCAACTCCCCAGACTTGGGATAATGTAAACATCACTAACGACTTCATCAACAATTGGATTAATATTGCTAATGATTTGCATGGCCGATCATCCTCTCCCCTTGAAACGAAACCGCCCTCGCTTCGAAACACCTTCAACAATATTTTTATCTCTAGACCGAACGACGATCATAGAAATTTTAGTAGCTTCGACCATATTCTTTTTTTCATCTCTTTATCTTCTTCCGTGTTCACCTCCAAGCAATAAAACGATCTTCACCCATGGGCACGAGGCTGCACAACTTACCCTTCTGACAATATATGTGTGTGGGAAAATCATACACAACATCGTGCTTTTTTGTACCATGGCTCGCCCAACAACAAGTGACATGAAATCATCGGTGCCGGAATCACGTCGCACAAAACCTTACAAAAATAATTACCCAACAAAACGGTACCTTGGTTTGATGTGTAATAGTGAGCACTTCGCCACCCCAACGGAACAAGTATGGTTGTGCTCGTAGTCATCGAGGATCTAGCTTCCACCATCTCGATGTTTGCAGCTGCTGATCAAACTCATGTGGTCGATTGTCATATACAGATCTCTCCCACCACAACACGAGTATGAAAAGCCCATCCCATCGACCTTCCTCCTCCAATTGAAATCCATAGCTTAGCTTCCATGATAATCAACATCTAACTCCGCAGCGTCGTGGAACAACCTTGCTCAATACCACTCCGATATGGACCCAAGTCGACGGGCGAGATCCGATCCGCTGTTGCGCTCCGACTTTCACGTACACTCCACCTTCAAAGCAGTTAGTAGCCTCTCGCCGCACGCCGATATGCACGAAATAGGGATTTAACTCTTGCGCCCAGACGAGAAAATCAATCTCGACAATGATATCACGCCAAGAAAACAATTTCAAAAGAAATCGCAAATATAGAGGTTTTCAAAGATCCTCTAAAACTTGATACGGTGTTCACCCTTGAAAACACATCGTGTCTATTTTATCCAAATATAACCTTGATCAAACGTATATGAATCCTTTCCTTCCATGCACACACGCAGCCCCCTCCCCATATAATGCATGTAATGCTCCATATCTTTTTTTCCTCAATCTCTGCGTTTGTATTTCTTCTTATCAACCTCTGCACTTGGATAACAGAAATATCACGTTCATTGATTAAATAGTGGAGAAATGCTGCTCATATTGAATTTGCTTATAATCGCTCAATTGTATTCTCACTACTAAGATGTGCCTTGAAGTTGTGTATGGTTTCCTACCGCACCTATTGATTTGTCAGCTTCTCCATCTTCGGAGAAGGTTAATTTTGATGCTAAAGAACGTATGAATTGATTTAAAAATGCATGAGTTAACTAAGGAAAACATTGAGCGATGAATGCTAAATATAAACTTGTTGGAGATATAGAAACATGTTGGTTTGCACCGAGATCTTGTTTGGTTACATTTGCGTAAGGATAGATTTCCGACGGCGCAAATCAAAGCTAATGCCACGTGCTGCTGGTCCCTTTAAGGTGTTGGAGAAAGTAAATGATAATGCATATAAACTTGAGCTGCCTGCAGATTTTGGGGTTAGTCCCACTTTTAACTTTGCAGATTTGAAGCCATATTTGGTGAGGAAGATGAACTTCCGCCGAGGATTTAATTTCATTTCAAGAAGGGAGGATGATGAGGACATCATACCATTGTTACACCCACAGCCCTGCTGCTATACATACCGGACCAATTACTAGAGCTCACAAGACGCCCAACTAAATTACCAAACTTTCGCTTTCTTGGTAATGATTCTAATGTTCATGAGAATATGATGTCGCTTAAATTGATACATTTGTTTTGCTTACAAATGAAGGGACTAGCTTGAGAAGGATGAACATTGAGCAAGAACAAGCATGGAGATGATGGATGCGTAAGGGGACAAGAATGGAGTTACAAGTGAAGATCAGGACTTGAAGCCACCATAGAGATGAAGCCTGGACGAAATATACAAGATGCCACTTCATAAATTTCGTTCAGAGGCTATTCTAGGTGTCAAGGTTTCTTATTATTGGCCGTGCCCATGTAATTTCGAAATACATTAGTATAGGCTATTTTTAGAGTCCGTATGTGTGGGGAACAAGAGATAGGGTTAGTTTCGGACCTCCACCAAGGGCCACGAAATTCTCCCCTCTTCCTCCATATACAGCCCTTAGCACCGCTTAGACTTTGGGTTTTGTTTAGATCAAAAGTTCGCCATAGTGCAACTTCGCAGATTGCTTGTGTTCAACGACTGCATAAAGGCGTCATGTAACCCCACCTTGATCAATAAAGCTTTCATCTTATATTCGCAATATCCATTGCAATCTCGCTTGCTTGTTCTTCGCTTACCAGAGAAATAGACCGTGGTCGTTGATCAGGTTCGCGTGGTCAATAACTCCTCGTTGGTTTAGCGACATATATGCCGACGCCCTCGTGACGCTTTAGGTCGGATCAATAAAGTTCGATTTCCACCAAAGCGAATCCACCATCTCATCGAAGACGGACACTTCTCGCCTCATCATATCCCGATAATGACAAAGAATTATATGCTTTAGTGTAAAGGCATGTTTGGGAACATTATTCAGACCTATGAGTTTGTCATCCATACCCATCATGAAACGCTTTTAATATTTAAAAGGTCAAACTAAATTGAACAAGCGCCAAATGGAGTGAATTTATTGAATCTTCCATGTGATAAAGTACATTAGGCAAGGAAAATGTAGTTGCTCACGACCATCAAGATATGCACGCCGTCACCCAAGTAACTTGAGTTGAATGTTATAGGCTTTGACACATAAAGGATTTGTATGCTAGATCCATCTTTTGCACCTCATTATGCTAAATGTTCGACGACATCTTGGGACCAATATTACCTTAAGGATGGTTATCTTATGAGAGCTAACAAACTTTGCATACCCTAGTCTTCTCTGCTTGCTACTTTTGCAAGAGAGGCTCATGGAGGTATTCCATGGGACATTTTGACGCGACAAGACCTTTCGCCACGCCCAAGAAACTACTTTTGGCCCAAGATGTTTCCGAGACGCCCCACCTTCACCACCGATAGAGGTGGGTGTCCCGATCTTCGATGAGATGATAACTATCGATTTGGTGGAGACGATTTTGACGATCCGACTACAAACGCGGTACGATGTTGCGCCTTAGCAATCGCTAAACCAACTCCGAGAGGTTATCACCACGCCGAGCACAATCAACCTAACCACGAAGGTCTATTCCTGCAAGCAATCAAGAACAAGCAAGAATATGATAAAAGCAATCTGAATATTGCGAGTATGTATGAAGTATTGATAAAGGTGGGGATCCGTAAGCGGTCTTGGTCCGTGTTGGACAAAGGAAGTACACGGTTGCAATGGCTAACTTTAACTAAACAAATCCCAAGGAAAAAGCTACTAGATGGATCTACTTATATAGAGCAAGGACGGCCAAGGAGTGGGAGAACGTCCAAGGCAGCCTAAAACTAACCCTAGGTCGTACAAGGCCAATGGCCCAAGTGGAGGTGACGAACACCTTTGGACTTGTAGTTTGACTCGGATTCTGCACAGTCAGATTGTTTCGTCCATAACTCAACGCCCGGACGGATTTTAAGGTGATTCAAATGTGCTGGAAAGAGAATGAAATCTACTTTCCAACAAAAAAGAATCACCCAATTGGAGTCCGTATGAAAAGTTGTTGGCGTTTTGAGTCAAGTATGTCTGCAGTCCGAATCTGAATCCGTAACGTGAGACTTGGACTTCATCTTCTCTGGCCCAAAAGTGACGTGAGAAGACTTTTTGAACAGCACCTAAACTTTTCCTTTCCCTTATCTTCATATGTGGATTGTACAAATGTCCCATACACCTGCAATTAGACAAAACACAAAGTATGTGAAGTATTTTGTTCGATAACATAAATACATTATTGAATAGTTTGCACTAGAAATCCCGACAAATATGCATGTATGCAATATTTTGGTCTTATCCAAGGTAGTCATGTCCTCATCATCCTCCCTTCTTGAAAACAAAGTCATTCCTCATGCTGCTTAATCTGAAATGTATAACAAAGAGACAAGGTACATGTTGTATATGTATACCATCCATTTTACTTCCCTTGATTTTTGCATATATGACATGAATAGATGAGTAACTTGTATAGTTCATAAAATCTAAAGCCAACAAATTAGCACAAGAACTAGAAGGCAAAATATTGCAACTCAGTTTGCACATAAGAAGTCTTATTTATTCAAAAGATTGACAATGTTCATCATTAAACCATCCCAACATTGGTGAATAAACCTTATTTGAATCAAATTTACATGCTACAAAATGCTTAGATACAAACATGCAATGAGTCATTCGGACACGTAATCATCACCAAGATTAGAGGTCATATCAAAATGATTAAACATTGATTCTTTGCATCAACAGTTAATCTAAGTGCACTCAAAATTGTTGGTATTTCATTGTTTGATCACATGACGATTCATGATGTAGCTTCAAGATTCTAAAATAGGTGATGCTCAAATCACGTGTAACTCAACACATGATGCATTCAATTAACTAGGGATGCATCATTCTCATGTGAAGTTAAATCATCAATACCTTTATCATACCTTGCGCAAAGACGAAGCTGATGTAGGTACACATACGAGATAATGCAATGCTCTTGAGATGATGCCGTCACAACCAGGTGGGGCTGCTCTAGTAGGTGCAACGGTGGAGGAACCAACCATGTGGTGAGCATGAACTGAATAGTAGTTGTTGTAGTCACCCAATGCATCCTCCGTATCTGCTCTCAAAGGTACAAGCACGAACATACATACAGTAATGCAACGAGGAATATATCGAAATCTTTCCTGAATATCATGGTTCAAACCACAAAAAATCTATTCATTGTATCATCCTTAGATTCTTCTATGTCACAATGATGCATATAAGATTTGAACTTTGTAGTAAGCATGAACAGTGTTGTTGCTTTGTTTAAATTGTTCAAATTTCATACAATTCACGACGATAGTAAGGAGGGAAAATGTTGTCTCATTACATCTTTCAAATCTTTCCAAGTTGTGGGTTGATCAATATTTTCTTACAATGCACACTCCACCAAACTCAAGCAAAACCAAGAATGCTCTAGTGGCGTCTGTATCGCTCAAGTTCGTAAAAGTCATGGTTACTAAAACCTGTTCTACTTCAAACTCCCAAGCTAGATAAATAGTAGGATTAAATCTACCTCAAATGACGGTAAAGAGACACCCGACCATGTGGTTGTGTGTGTTGTCCCAACTCGTGGATGGTGAAGATGTGTCCATCGTCTAAGAACTTTCTATCTCCGTAACCATGTAAGGTGGTGACAGAACAAAGTAGCGTCAATAACTCAAGATTGTGTAAAGCGATTGGGAACGACGATACACGGTGTAGAAATATGTGGAGTGGTTATTATATATGGTAGCAAAAGATTAGCAATAATCAATTCAGAGATGCAATGTTGAATAAACGTCAACGATTGTATCGCTGGTCCTAGGCTAGACCGAATAGAGACGTACCAGAACACTAATGAGGTCACGCAGAAAGCACAACTAGCATCAATGAAGTATACTAAGTAGCTCTTGACAAGAAGATATAAGGGAAGATAATGATGAAAAACAATCGCCAAGCAGGATATACAACAACTCCTCTCCAACTTTCCTCTTGAAAAGTTTGAGCCAATTTTCTGATAAATTCTTCAAAGAATGCTACTAACTCAAGCTTTCCAATGCAAAAGAATCACCAATTCCGAAGTTGATATGAGGAGTCAAAGAATTCTAAACCGCCTGAAAATTGGAACAAGCTGTGTTCACGAACTTCAGAGGGCAAAAACACCTATTTAGAAGCCGATTTTGAGGTGTCAAATATTGGTAGCTTTAACTATTTAGATGCTGCCTGCCTCAGCTTCAATTTGAGTACTCACGAGTCAAAACAGATTTCGATGAGGAAGATACACCTGTTTTATTGAATAAAGATGCAAAACAGATTCCAACCGAATTCGTACGAGATTGATTCTAGATAGATCCGTTTTTTTCTCTCTTTTTTCTCATGCTTTTTTTTCTTTTCTTCTCTTTCTTTTTTTTTCTTTCCTTTTTCTCTTTTTTCTCTATCTTTTTTTCTCCCTCTTTCCAAGACAAACTAGATAAGATGGATTGATCAAAGCGAAGATGTGAATGACCTCAACTATGATTATGACAATGAACATGTAGCACGTGGTGGAAATTGATGGATGGGATGGTGGACAGCGGAAGGGATAATGATGCAATGATTGGCGTGACTAATGTGAATGAACTCAAACTCTAAAGGAACTACACTAAGACCAAGAATCTATTAACGACGATGCAACCGATAATTCAACTATGCAAGCAATGAATAGAAAATTGCAACCAGACTGGCTTGGATAAAGGATGAACAGATCTAACTTTTTGTGGCTTTTCATGGAATATAGGTATGAATGATGATGCGATCTAAACTATGAAAACCTAAAATCTCACCGAGCAACCCAAACTCGATACCACTTGATAGAGGCGGGTGTCCCGATCTTCGATGAGATGATAACTATCGATTTGGTGGAGACGACTTTGACGATCCGACTACAAACGCAGTACGACGCTATGCGCTTAGCAATCGCTAAACCAACTCCGAGAGGTTATTGACCACGCCGAGCACAATCAACTCGACCACGAAGGTCTATTCCCGCAAGCAATCGGAACAAGCAAGAATATGATAAAAGCAATCTGAATATTTCAGTATGTATGAAGTATTGATAAAGGTGGGGATCCGAAGCGGTCTTGGTCCGGTCGTTGGACACAAACGGTGACGGTTGCAATGGCTAACTTTAACTAAACAAATCCCAAGAAAAGCTACTAGATGGATCTACTTATATAGGAGCAAGGGTGACGCCAAGGAGGTGGGAGAACGTCCCAAGGCAGCCTAAACTAACCCTAGGTCGAAGGCCATGGCCCAAGTGGAGGTGACGAACACCTTTGGACTTGTAGTTTGACTCGGATTCTGTGCAAAGTCAGATTGTTTCGTCCATAACTCAACGCCCGGACGGATTTGGTGATTCCAATTGTGCGAAAGAGCATGAAATCTACTTTCCAACAAAAAGAATCACCCAATTGGAGTCCGTATGAAAAGTTGTTGGCGTTTTGAGTCAGTATGTCTGTGCAGTCCGAATCTGAATCCGTAACGTGAGAGACTGACTCTATCTTCTCTTGGCCCAAAGTGACGTGAGAAGACTTTTGAACAGCACCTAAACTTCTTTCCTTTTCCTTATCTTCATATGTGGATTGTACAAATGTCCCATACACCTAATTAGACAAAACACAAAAGTATGTGAAGTATTTTGTTCTCGATAACATAAATACATTATTGAATAGTTTACTAGAAATCACCCGACAAATATGCATGTATGCAATATTTTGGTCTTATCCAAGGTAGTCATGTCCTCATCACTTGATAGAGGCGGGTGTCCCATCTTTCGATGAGATGATAACCATCGACGGTGGAGACGACTTGACGATCCGACTACAAACGCAAGGGTAATACAACGTTGCGCCTTAGCAATCGCTAAACCAACTCCGAGAGGTTATCAACACGCCGGAGAACGATCAACCTGACCACGAAGGTCTATTCTCTCGCAAGCAATCGAAGAACAAGCAAGAATATGATAAAAGCAATCTGAATATTGCGAGTATATGAAGTATTGATAAAGATGGGGATCCAGCTGTCTTGGTCTCGGTCAAGGACACAAACAAGTGGCTAACAAGTTGGAATGGCAATTTTAACTAAACAAATCCCAAGGAAAAGCTACTAGATGGATCTACTATATAGAGGAAGGTGACGGCCAAGGAGGTGGAGAACGTCCCAAGGCAGCCTAAACTAACCCTTAGTCGTACAAGGCCAATGGGCCAATGGAGGACGTAACACCTTTGGACTTGTAGTTTGACTCGGATTCTGGTGTTGGCCGATTGTTTCTGTCCATAACTCAATTCGATTTGTTTTTAAGGTGATTCCACCTGCTGCAAAGAGCATGAAATCTACTTTCCAACATAAAAAGAATCACCCACCCGAGTCCGTATAAAAAGTTGTTGGCGTTTTGAGTCAAGTATGTCTCGTGCAGTCCGAATCAATCCGAACGAGAGACTTGACTCATCTTCTTGGCCCAAAAGTGACGGAGAAGACTTTATGAACAGCACCAAACTTTCCTTTCCCTTATCTTCATATGTATTGTACAAATGTCCCATACACCTGCAATTAGACAAAACAAAAGTATGTGAAGTATTTTTACCTGATAACATAAATACATTGAATAGTTTGCACTAGAACACCGTTGCAAATATGCATGTATGCAATATTTTTGGTCTTATCCAAGGTAGTCATGTCTCACTACTTGATAGAGGCGGGTGTCCCGATCTTCGATGAGATGATAACATCGATTTGGTGGAGACGATTGATTTATCCGACTACAAACGTGGCACGATGTTGCGCCTAGCAACGCAACCAACTCCTAGAGGTTGACCACGCCGAGCACGCATCAACCTAACCACGATGGTCTATTCCTGCAAGCAATCAAGAACAAGGAAGAATATGATAAAAGCAACTGAATATTTCGAGTATGTATGAAGTATTGATAAATGTGGGGATCCAGAGCGTCTTGGTCCGTCGTTGGACACAAACGAAGCACACGAAGTTGCAATGGCTAACTTTAACTAAACAATCCCAAGGAAAAAAGCTACTGATGGATCTACTTATATAGGAGCAAGGTGACGGCCAAGGAGGTGGGAGAACCCAAGGCAGCCTAAAACTAACCCTAATGTACAAGGCCATGGGCCCAAGGGAGGTATCGCACCTTTGGACTTGTAGTTTGACTCGGATTTCCTGCAGCAGATTGTTTCGTCCATAACTCAACGCCTGGACGGCTTAAGGTGATTACAATTGTGCTGGAAAGAGCATGAAATCTACTTTCCAATATAAAAAGAATCACCCAATTCGAGTCCGTGATGAAAAGTTGTTGGCGTTTTGAGTCAAGTATGTCTGCAGTCCGAATCTGATCCGTAACGTGAGAGACTTTGACTTCACTCTCTGGCCCAAAAGTGACGTGAGAAGACTTTTTGAACAGCACCTAAACTTTTCTTTTCCTTTATCTTCATATGTGGATTACAAATGTCCCATACACCCTAATTAGACAAAACACAAAAGTATGTGAAGTATTTTACCTGATAACATAAATACATTATTGAATAGTTTGCACTAAATCACCCGACAAATATGCATGTATGCAATATTTTTGGTCTTATCCAGGTAGTCATGTCCTCACCACTTGATAGAAGGGGTGTCCCATCTTCGATGAGATGATAACTATCGACGGTGGAGACGACTTTGAGGATCCGATACAAACGCAGTATCGATAAGCGTTTTAGCAATCGCTAAACCAACTTAAGAGGTTATTGACCACTTCGAGCACGATCAACCTGACCAATGGGTCTCATTCCTGCAAGCAATCAAGAACAAGGAAGAATATGATAAAAGCAATCTGAATATTTCAGTATGTATGAAGTATTGATAGTTGTGGGGATCCTAGTTTGGTCTTGGTCCGATCGTTGACACAAACGGCAATAATGGTTGCAATAACTTTAACTAAACAAATCCCAAGGAAAAGCTAGATGGATCTACTTATATAGGAGCAAGGATGACGGCCAAGGAGGGGGGAGAACGTCCCAAGGCAGCCTAAACTAACCTTAGGTCGTACAGGCCAATGGGCCCAAGTGGAGGTGACGTAATTTTGACTTAGTTTGACTCTGATTCGTGCGCTGTGATTGTTTCGTCCATAACTCAACGCCCGACGGATTTTAAGGTGATTCCAATTGTGCTGGAAAGAGCATGAAATCTAATTTCCAATATAAAAAGAATCACCCAATTGAGTCCGTATGAAAAAGTTGTTGCGTTTTGAGTCAAGTATGTCTGCAGTCCGAATCTGAATCCGTAACGTGAGAGACTTGACTCTATCTTCTTGGCCCAAAAGTGACGAGAAGACTTTTGAACAGCACCTAAACTTTTCCTTTTCCCTTATCTTCATATGTGGATTGTACAAATGTCCCATACACCTGCAATTAGACAAAACACAAAAAGTGAAGTATTTTGTTCGATAACATAATATATTATTGAATAGTTTCACTAGAAATCACCCCGACAAATATGCATGTATGCAATATTTTTGGTCTTATCCAAGGTAGTCATGTCCTCACCACTTGATAGAGGCGGTGTGTCCCGATGAGGACATCAATACCATTGTTACACCCATGCCCCGCCTGCTATACATACTGGACCAATTACTAGAGCTCAAGACGCCAACTAAATTACCAGTGTACTTTCGCTTCTTGGTAATGATTCTAATGTTCATGAGAATATGACGCTGTTTAAATTGGATACATTTGTTTTGCTTACAAATGTAGGGCCTAGCTTGGAGAAGGATGAACATTGAGCAAGAACCAGCATGGAGATGATAGCATGCAAGGGGACAAGAATGGAGTTACAAGTGATGATTTCAGACTTTGAAGCCACCATAATGAGTGCATGAAGCCTGGACGAAATATACAAGATGCCACCCATAAATTTCTCATCCAGAGGCTATTCTAGGTGCAATGTCACCTTATTATTGGGCCAGGCCCATGTAATTTCGAAATACATTAGTATAGGCTATTTTAGAGTCCAGATGTGGGGAAACAAGAGATAGGTTAGTTTCGACCTCCACCAAGGGCCACGAAATTCACCCTCTTCCTCCATATATACAGCCTTAGGGCAACCGCTAGACTTTGGTTTTGTTTAGATCAAAAGTTCGCCATAGCTGCAACTTCGCTGCATTTCTTGTGTTCAACACTGCACAAAGGCATCACAGAACCCCACCTTGATCAATAAAGCTTTCATCTTATATTCGCAATATCCAGATTGCAATCTCAGTTTCTTGCTTGTTCTTCGCTTCGCAGGAAATAGACCCTCGTGGTCAGGTTGATCGTGTTCTGCTGGTCAATAACCTCTCGGAGTTGGTTTAGCGATTGTTAAGGCGCGACCTCTGACGCTCGTAGTCGGATTGCCAAAGTCGACTTCCACCAAAGCGTAAATCCACCATCTCATCGAAAGACGGACACCTCCGCCTATCAAGTGGTATCGATTTCCGGTTGCTCGTGAGATTTTACAGTTTTCGTAGTTTAGATCGAGTTCTTCTTCATACCTACATAGTCCACAAAAAGGCAAAAAAATTAGGGTTAGGTCATCATATCCGAACCAACTGAGTTTTGCATAATCTTTTCAGATTTGCGTTGTTGAATTTGCGGTTGCATCGTCATACGGACGGCAAAAGATTGTCGAATCAAACCTACTCTGCATAAGGAAACACGAATCGGAAATTAGATGGATCCGAAAACAAATCTAATATGCAGGAACCGGATTGGTGGTGGATATATGGTGGATCCCAAAAAAAATTCAGAGTGTGCTCCTCCTTGTTTACGCAGCTGATTTTGTTAGTGTTCTAGGCTTGCGCTCTAGCACGCCTTCAGCCTAGGACCAGCATAAAGACGTCATTGAGCGCTTTCTTCAACTTTGCATCTCCGAATTGATTATTGCTGACCTTTTGCTACCATATTATAAGCCTTCCCAGCTCCACATACATCTACGCTGCATGCTTGATTCTCCTGGTAATCGCTATATCCAAGCTTTGAGAGTTTTGACTACAACGGTTGCCGATCACCACCGCTGCTGGGTAAGAACGTAAGAATTTGAGATTTGCTTCACGGATTTGTGACTGTCCACCTCACCACACCACCACCACCACTTCCTAGTCTGAGGATCATATTTTGTGTGTTTCTATTGCTGCTAACCATGGCAGAACATGCGTCGATGAGATCGATTGGGAGAACTGACAAACAAAATGCTACATGATAAGTTTCAAGAAATGATGATTGACAAAAAGATGTGGTAAACAGATTTGACGAGGCCATGGAGAAGATAGATGGCATTGAGAAGACGTTTGAAACAAAGCTTGATAGCAAGTTTGATGAATTGTCGCTGCTTTTACAACCACCGCCGTGCACCTATCGCACCTTCAAGAACGACAACAACCACGCTCCCTTCCGAATCAGTATGGACGAGCCGTGGTTCCTATTGAGCCAGACAAAATTCTGGTGCCGCTGCATTGCTGTTGGTGCTCTTTGCCCTGCCCTGCTGCCGGTACCGACGAGGATGATTATGTGGAAGATTACGAGGATGAGGTTGATCAACATCAACTACGCAGCCACCACGCCACAACCACCGTGTCGTCCACATGCAAATAATGGCAATATTAGGCCCCTCATGTACGAGATCATGACCATCTCCCTAAACTGAAATTGAATATTCCACCATTTGAGGGTAGATATGTTCCCTATATATCTTACTTGGGAGTTAGAACTGAACAACGATTTACATGTTTACAATATCCCGAGGAGAGACGGTTCTCGCCGCTGCTTGTGCTTCACTAGCTTTGCATGTGTTTGGTGGTCTGAACATTGTAGATTATATCCTGTTCCAGCTACTTGGGCTGCTTTGAAAACTGCTATGACTAGCAAGGTTCCACCATATTATCAACGTGAATTACTTCAAAAATTGCAGCGCTAAGCAAGGAAAAATTTGAGAAGAATATTATCGTGAATTACAAACCTGCTTGATTAGATGTGGTATTGTTGAGGAGAATGAAGCTATGCTTGCACGCTTTTCTGGGTGGATTAAATAGAGAGATTCAGACCATTCTAGATTATAAGGATTATAATAATATCACTCGCTTATTCCATCTTGCTTGTAAAGCTGAACGTGAAGTGCAGGATCAACAGCATTGTGCGCACTAACTTTTCTCAGGTCGATCTTCATCATGGACACCACGTCATCTACTTCCACCGCACCATCACCTCCTTCAAAGCCACTCCAACCGTGATACAAGAAAGGTGCACAACCACCACTATCTGCCAGAGCACACCTGCCGGCCTGCACAGAGTTCTTCTTCCATGGCGTCAACAGGCACACAAGGATATTATTTGTCGTTGTAAGGGAAGAGGATTTTATGAGAATGCAAATCTCAAAGGTGATGATTGCTACCGAGGATGGTGGGTATGAGTCCGCTAGTGACTATGATGAGGAGACTTGGCTCTTATTACACATGAGGAACACGGTGGAGATGATTCTGATTATGAGACACAATACATGGCTGTCAAGATGCCGACAGTATGAATGTTTAGTTGCTCAACGTGTTTTGAGTGTGCAGGTTACACAAGCTGAGCAAAATCAGAGGTAATTTGTTCCATACAAAGGAGTTGTGAAGGAACGTCTATTCATGGCCATCATAGATGGAGGGAGCTGCAACAACTTGGCTAGCATGGAGATGGTGGAGAAGCTATCTCTCACCACAAGACCACATCCACATCCTTACTACATCCAATGGTTCAACAACAAAGGTTAAGGTAACACGTATCTGTTCGTGCATTTTAGTATCTCTACATATGCTGATTATGTTGATTGTGATGTGGTACCTATGCAAGCATGTTCCTTATTACTTTCCACTATGGCAATTTGATAAAAATTGCACACCATGGTAGAAACAATCAAGATACTCTTGTTCATAAGGATAAAATATTACTTTGCTTCCTATGACTCCTGAGTCCATTTTGAAAGATGATATTAATAGAGCTAATAAAGCAAAACAGAGAAAATAAGAGTGAAAATCAGATTGTGGCAAAAGAATTTGAGCAACATATGAAGCCTAATAGTAAACCATCTAGTGTTGCTTCCAAATTAAATTGAAAAGTGCATGTTTACTTGCCACTAAATCTGATATTGATGAGCTAGATTTTAGCAAATCTGTTTGCTATGCTTTTGTGTGCAAAGAGGCATTATTTTCATTCGAGGACGTGTTTTCCTTTTGCCGCCTGCTGTCACTAACATTTTGCAGAGTTCGCGACGCCTTCCACAAGACGCACACCGGATTACCTATTCGAGGGATTGAGCATCGATTGACTTAATTCCCGGTGCTTCACTCCATGCCCATACCGCACTAATCCAGAGGAGACGAAGGAGATTATGCTCAAGTACAAGAGCTTCTGACAAAGGTTATATACGGAACCTTTAGTCCTTGTGTGTTCCTATTATTCTAGTGCCAAAAGGATGGTACATCGCTATGTGTGTTGATTGTAGAGGCATTAATATTACTATTCATTATCGCTATCCTATTCCTAGGCTAGATGATATGCTTGATGAATTGAGTGGCTCTACAATATTCTCCAAAGTTGATTTATGAGTGGATACCATCAAATTGTATGAAATTGGGGATGAATGGAAAACAGCATTTAAAACTAAGTTTGGATATATGAGTGGTTAGTCATGCCTTTGGGTTAACTAATGCACCTAGTACTTTCATGAGATTAATGAACTAAGTTTTACGTGCTTTCATTGGACGATTTGTGGTAGTTTATTTTGATGACATACTGATTTATAGCAGATCTTTGGAGGAACATTTGGAACATTTACGTGTTGTTTTTATTGCTCTACGTGATGCACGCTTGTTTGGTAACCTTGGGAAGTGCACCTTTTGCAATCGACCGAAAGTGTCTTTTCTGGCTATGTTGTTACTCCAGTGGAATTGAAGTTGATAAAGCCAAGATTGAAGCTATTGAGAGTTGGCCGAGCCCAAACGGTCACACAAGTGAGGAGTTTTCGGCCTCGCTGGATTCTAGGCGCTTTGTGAGAGATTTCAGCACCATTGCTGCACCTCTCAATGAGCTTACAAAGAAGGATGTGCCTTTTGTTTGGGGTACCACAGTGAAGAAGCCTTCACGGTATTGAAAGATAAGTTGACACATGCCCTTTACTCCAACTTCCCGATTTTAATAAGACTTTTGAGCTTGAATGTGATGCTAGTGGAATTGGATTAGAGGTGTGTTATTACAAGATGGCAAACTGTTGCATACTTTTCTAAAAATTGAGGGCCTAGTCTGAATTACTCTACTTATGATAAAGAATTATATGCTCTTGTTCGGACTTTAGAAACATGGCAACATTATTTATGGCCCAAAGAATTTGTTATACATTCGATCATGAATCTTTGAAACATATTAAAAGTCAAGCTAAACTGAATCGTAGACATGCTAAATGGGTTGAATTCATTGAGACTTTCCTTATGTCATTAAACACAAGAAGGGTAAAGAAATGTTATTGCCGATGCATTGTCTCGCCGCTATACTATGCTTTCACAACTTGACTTCAAAATATTTGGTTTGGAGACCATCAAAGATCAATATGTGCATGATGCTGATTTTAAAGATGTATTGCAGTGTAAAGAAGGAAGAACATGGAACAAGTTTGTCGTTAATGATGGATTGTGTTCGCGTAACAAGCTATGCATTCCAGCTAGCTCCGCTCGCCTTTTGTTGTTGCAGAGGCGATGGAGGAGGACTAATGGGACACTTTGGCGTGAAGAAGACGGAGGACGATTTTGCTACACATTTCTTTTGGCCAAAGATGAGACGGATGTTGAGGCTTTATTGCTCGCTGCACTACATGTCAAAAAGCTAAGTCACGACCAATCCTCATGGTTTATATATGCCTTTGCCTGTACCTAGTGTTCCTTGGGAGGATATATCGATGGACTTTGTTTTAGGTTTACCTAGAACAAAGAAGGGGAGGGATAGCATATTTGTTGTCGTGGATAGATTCTCAAAATGGCACACTTTATACCATGTCATAAAAGCGATGATGCTGTCAATGTTGCTGATTTGTTCTTTCGTGAAATTATTTGCATGTGTGCCAAATACTATTGTTTCAGATCGTGATACTAAATTTCTTAGCCACTTTTGGAGATGTTTATGGGCTGTTGGGGACTAAACTGCTTTTAGTACTACTTGTCACCCCCAAACTGATGGACTGATATGGACCAAGCTCGACGGCGAGATCCGATCCGCTGTTGCGTGCCCGACCTTTCAATACATTCCACCTGCACTTCAGCAGCAGTAGCCTCTCTCGCACGCGATATGCACGAATAGAGGATTTGAACTCATGTGCCCAAAGACGAGAAAATCAATCTCGACATGATTTCACGCAAGAAAACAATTTTCTCGCAAAGAAATCGAACATAGAGGTTTTCTAAAGATCCTCTAAAACTTGATACGTGGTGTCTACCCTGAAAACACATCGTGTCTATTTTATCCAAATATAACCTGATCAAACGTATATGAATCCTTCCTTCCATGCACACGCAAAATTCCCCTCCCATAATGCATGACGTTCCATATCTTTTTTTCTCAATCTCATGTTTGTATTTCTTCTTATCAACTCCCCAGACTTGGGATAATGTAAACATCACTAACGACTTCATCAACAATTGGATTAATATTGCTAATGATTTGCATGGCCGATCATCCTCTCCCCTTGAAACGAAACCGCCCTCGCTTCGAAACACCTTCAACAATATTTTTATCTCTAGACCGAACGACGATCATAGAAATTTTAGTAGCTTCGACCATATTCTTTTTTTCATCTCTTTATCTTCTTCCGTGTTCACCTCCAAGCAATAAAACGATCTTCACCCATGGGCACGAGGCTGCACAACTTACCCTTCTGACAATATATGTGTGTGGGAAAATCATACACAACATCGTGCTTTTTTGTACCATGGCTCGCCCAACAACAAGTGACATGAAATCATCGGTGCCGGAATCACGTCGCACAAAACCTTACAAAAATAATTACCCAACAAAACGGTACCTTGGTTTGATGTGTAATAGTGAGCACTTCGCCACCCCAACGGAACAAGTATGGTTGTGCTCGTAGTCATCGAGGATCTAGCTTCCACCATCTCGATGTTTGCAGCTGCTGATCAAACTCATGTGGTCGATTGTCATATACAGATCTCTCCCACCACAACACGAGTATGAAAAGCCCATCCCATCGACCTTCCTCCTCCAATTGAAATCCATAGCTTAGCTTCCATGATAATCAACATCTAACTCCGCAGCGTCGTGGAACAACCTTGCTCAATACCACTCCGATATGGACCCAAGTCGACGGGCGAGATCCGATCCGCTGTTGCGCTCCGACTTTCACGTACACTCCACCTTCAAAGCAGTTAGTAGCCTCTCGCCGCACGCCGATATGCACGAAATAGGGATTTAACTCTTGCGCCCAGACGAGAAAATCAATCTCGACAATGATATCACGCCAAGAAAACAATTTCAAAAGAAATCGCAAATATAGAGGTTTTCAAAGATCCTCTAAAACTTGATACGGTGTTCACCCTTGAAAACACATCGTGTCTATTTTATCCAAATATAACCTTGATCAAACGTATATGAATCCTTTCCTTCCATGCACACACGCAGCCCCCTCCCCATATAATGCATGTAATGCTCCATATCTTTTTTTCCTCAATCTCTGCGTTTGTATTTCTTCTTATCAACCTCTGCACTTGGATAACAGAAATATCACGTTCATTGATTAAATAGTGGAGAAATGCTGCTCATATTGAATTTGCTTATAATCGCTCAATTGTATTCTCACTACTAAGATGTGCCTTGAAGTTGTGTATGGTTTCCTACCGCACCTATTGATTTGTCAGCTTCTCCATCTTCGGAGAAGGTTAATTTTGATGCTAAAGAACGTATGAATTGATTTAAAAATGCATGAGTTAACTAAGGAAAACATTGAGCGATGAATGCTAAATATAAACTTGTTGGAGATATAGAAACATGTTGGTTTGCACCGAGATCTTGTTTGGTTACATTTGCGTAAGGATAGATTTCCGACGGCGCAAATCAAAGCTAATGCCACGTGCTGCTGGTCCCTTTAAGGTGTTGGAGAAAGTAAATGATAATGCATATAAACTTGAGCTGCCTGCAGATTTTGGGGTTAGTCCCACTTTTAACTTTGCAGATTTGAAGCCATATTTGGTGAGGAAGATGAACTTCCGCCGAGGATTTAATTTCATTTCAAGAAGGGAGGATGATGAGGACATCATACCATTGTTACACCCACAGCCCTGCTGCTATACATACCGGACCAATTACTAGAGCTCACAAGACGCCCAACTAAATTACCAAACTTTCGCTTTCTTGGTAATGATTCTAATGTTCATGAGAATATGATGTCGCTTAAATTGATACATTTGTTTTGCTTACAAATGAAGGGACTAGCTTGAGAAGGATGAACATTGAGCAAGAACAAGCATGGAGATGATGGATGCGTAAGGGGACAAGAATGGAGTTACAAGTGAAGATCAGGACTTGAAGCCACCATAGAGATGAAGCCTGGACGAAATATACAAGATGCCACTTCATAAATTTCGTTCAGAGGCTATTCTAGGTGTCAAGGTTTCTTATTATTGGCCGTGCCCATGTAATTTCGAAATACATTAGTATAGGCTATTTTTAGAGTCCGTATGTGTGGGGAACAAGAGATAGGGTTAGTTTCGGACCTCCA
Source organism: Aegilops speltoides (assembly GCA_021437245.1). NCBI lineage: Eukaryota > Viridiplantae > Streptophyta > Magnoliopsida > Poales > Poaceae > Aegilops > Aegilops speltoides. The sequence continues at coordinate 10,218 of JAHHZJ010000717.1, read as the reverse complement.
CCAAGGGCCACGAAATTCTCCCCTCTTCCTCCATATACAGCCCTTAGCACCGCTTAGACTTTGGGTTTTGTTTAGATCAAAAGTTCGCCATAGTGCAACTTCGCAGATTGCTTGTGTTCAACGACTGCATAAAGGCGTCATGTAACCCCACCTTGATCAATAAAGCTTTCATCTTATATTCGCAATATCCATTGCAATCTCGCTTGCTTGTTCTTCGCTTACCAGAGAAATAGACCGTGGTCGTTGATCAGGTTCGCGTGGTCAATAACTCCTCGTTGGTTTAGCGACATATATGCCGACGCCCTCGTGACGCTTTAGGTCGGATCAATAAAGTTCGATTTCCACCAAAGCGAATCCACCATCTCATCGAAGACGGACACTTCTCGCCTCATCATATCCCGATAATGACAAAGAATTATATGCTTTAGTGTAAAGGCATGTTTGGGAACATTATTCAGACCTATGAGTTTGTCATCCATACCCATCATGAAACGCTTTTAATATTTAAAAGGTCAAACTAAATTGAACAAGCGCCAAATGGAGTGAATTTATTGAATCTTCCATGTGATAAAGTACATTAGGCAAGGAAAATGTAGTTGCTCACGACCATCAAGATATGCACGCCGTCACCCAAGTAACTTGAGTTGAATGTTATAGGCTTTGACACATAAAGGATTTGTATGCTAGATCCATCTTTTGCACCTCATTATGCTAAATGTTCGACGACATCTTGGGACCAATATTACCTTAAGGATGGTTATCTTATGAGAGCTAACAAACTTTGCATACCCTAGTCTTCTCTGCTTGCTACTTTTGCAAGAGAGGCTCATGGAGGTATTCCATGGGACATTTTGACGCGACAAGACCTTTCGCCACGCCCAAGAAACTACTTTTGGCCCAAGATGTTTCCGAGACGCCCCACCTTCACCACCGATAGAGGTGGGTGTCCCGATCTTCGATGAGATGATAACTATCGATTTGGTGGAGACGATTTTGACGATCCGACTACAAACGCGGTACGATGTTGCGCCTTAGCAATCGCTAAACCAACTCCGAGAGGTTATCACCACGCCGAGCACAATCAACCTAACCACGAAGGTCTATTCCTGCAAGCAATCAAGAACAAGCAAGAATATGATAAAAGCAATCTGAATATTGCGAGTATGTATGAAGTATTGATAAAGGTGGGGATCCGTAAGCGGTCTTGGTCCGTGTTGGACAAAGGAAGTACACGGTTGCAATGGCTAACTTTAACTAAACAAATCCCAAGGAAAAAGCTACTAGATGGATCTACTTATATAGAGCAAGGACGGCCAAGGAGTGGGAGAACGTCCAAGGCAGCCTAAAACTAACCCTAGGTCGTACAAGGCCAATGGCCCAAGTGGAGGTGACGAACACCTTTGGACTTGTAGTTTGACTCGGATTCTGCACAGTCAGATTGTTTCGTCCATAACTCAACGCCCGGACGGATTTTAAGGTGATTCAAATGTGCTGGAAAGAGAATGAAATCTACTTTCCAACAAAAAAGAATCACCCAATTGGAGTCCGTATGAAAAGTTGTTGGCGTTTTGAGTCAAGTATGTCTGCAGTCCGAATCTGAATCCGTAACGTGAGACTTGGACTTCATCTTCTCTGGCCCAAAAGTGACGTGAGAAGACTTTTTGAACAGCACCTAAACTTTTCCTTTCCCTTATCTTCATATGTGGATTGTACAAATGTCCCATACACCTGCAATTAGACAAAACACAAAGTATGTGAAGTATTTTGTTCGATAACATAAATACATTATTGAATAGTTTGCACTAGAAATCCCGACAAATATGCATGTATGCAATATTTTGGTCTTATCCAAGGTAGTCATGTCCTCATCATCCTCCCTTCTTGAAAACAAAGTCATTCCTCATGCTGCTTAATCTGAAATGTATAACAAAGAGACAAGGTACATGTTGTATATGTATACCATCCATTTTACTTCCCTTGATTTTTGCATATATGACATGAATAGATGAGTAACTTGTATAGTTCATAAAATCTAAAGCCAACAAATTAGCACAAGAACTAGAAGGCAAAATATTGCAACTCAGTTTGCACATAAGAAGTCTTATTTATTCAAAAGATTGACAATGTTCATCATTAAACCATCCCAACATTGGTGAATAAACCTTATTTGAATCAAATTTACATGCTACAAAATGCTTAGATACAAACATGCAATGAGTCATTCGGACACGTAATCATCACCAAGATTAGAGGTCATATCAAAATGATTAAACATTGATTCTTTGCATCAACAGTTAATCTAAGTGCACTCAAAATTGTTGGTATTTCATTGTTTGATCACATGACGATTCATGATGTAGCTTCAAGATTCTAAAATAGGTGATGCTCAAATCACGTGTAACTCAACACATGATGCATTCAATTAACTAGGGATGCATCATTCTCATGTGAAGTTAAATCATCAATACCTTTATCATACCTTGCGCAAAGACGAAGCTGATGTAGGTACACATACGAGATAATGCAATGCTCTTGAGATGATGCCGTCACAACCAGGTGGGGCTGCTCTAGTAGGTGCAACGGTGGAGGAACCAACCATGTGGTGAGCATGAACTGAATAGTAGTTGTTGTAGTCACCCAATGCATCCTCCGTATCTGCTCTCAAAGGTACAAGCACGAACATACATACAGTAATGCAACGAGGAATATATCGAAATCTTTCCTGAATATCATGGTTCAAACCACAAAAAATCTATTCATTGTATCATCCTTAGATTCTTCTATGTCACAATGATGCATATAAGATTTGAACTTTGTAGTAAGCATGAACAGTGTTGTTGCTTTGTTTAAATTGTTCAAATTTCATACAATTCACGACGATAGTAAGGAGGGAAAATGTTGTCTCATTACATCTTTCAAATCTTTCCAAGTTGTGGGTTGATCAATATTTTCTTACAATGCACACTCCACCAAACTCAAGCAAAACCAAGAATGCTCTAGTGGCGTCTGTATCGCTCAAGTTCGTAAAAGTCATGGTTACTAAAACCTGTTCTACTTCAAACTCCCAAGCTAGATAAATAGTAGGATTAAATCTACCTCAAATGACGGTAAAGAGACACCCGACCATGTGGTTGTGTGTGTTGTCCCAACTCGTGGATGGTGAAGATGTGTCCATCGTCTAAGAACTTTCTATCTCCGTAACCATGTAAGGTGGTGACAGAACAAAGTAGCGTCAATAACTCAAGATTGTGTAAAGCGATTGGGAACGACGATACACGGTGTAGAAATATGTGGAGTGGTTATTATATATGGTAGCAAAAGATTAGCAATAATCAATTCAGAGATGCAATGTTGAATAAACGTCAACGATTGTATCGCTGGTCCTAGGCTAGACCGAATAGAGACGTACCAGAACACTAATGAGGTCACGCAGAAAGCACAACTAGCATCAATGAAGTATACTAAGTAGCTCTTGACAAGAAGATATAAGGGAAGATAATGATGAAAAACAATCGCCAAGCAGGATATACAACAACTCCTCTCCAACTTTCCTCTTGAAAAGTTTGAGCCAATTTTCTGATAAATTCTTCAAAGAATGCTACTAACTCAAGCTTTCCAATGCAAAAGAATCACCAATTCCGAAGTTGATATGAGGAGTCAAAGAATTCTAAACCGCCTGAAAATTGGAACAAGCTGTGTTCACGAACTTCAGAGGGCAAAAACACCTATTTAGAAGCCGATTTTGAGGTGTCAAATATTGGTAGCTTTAACTATTTAGATGCTGCCTGCCTCAGCTTCAATTTGAGTACTCACGAGTCAAAACAGATTTCGATGAGGAAGATACACCTGTTTTATTGAATAAAGATGCAAAACAGATTCCAACCGAATTCGTACGAGATTGATTCTAGATAGATCCGTTTTTTTCTCTCTTTTTTCTCATGCTTTTTTTTCTTTTCTTCTCTTTCTTTTTTTTTCTTTCCTTTTTCTCTTTTTTCTCTATCTTTTTTTCTCCCTCTTTCCAAGACAAACTAGATAAGATGGATTGATCAAAGCGAAGATGTGAATGACCTCAACTATGATTATGACAATGAACATGTAGCACGTGGTGGAAATTGATGGATGGGATGGTGGACAGCGGAAGGGATAATGATGCAATGATTGGCGTGACTAATGTGAATGAACTCAAACTCTAAAGGAACTACACTAAGACCAAGAATCTATTAACGACGATGCAACCGATAATTCAACTATGCAAGCAATGAATAGAAAATTGCAACCAGACTGGCTTGGATAAAGGATGAACAGATCTAACTTTTTGTGGCTTTTCATGGAATATAGGTATGAATGATGATGCGATCTAAACTATGAAAACCTAAAATCTCACCGAGCAACCCAAACTCGATACCACTTGATAGAGGCGGGTGTCCCGATCTTCGATGAGATGATAACTATCGATTTGGTGGAGACGACTTTGACGATCCGACTACAAACGCAGTACGACGCTATGCGCTTAGCAATCGCTAAACCAACTCCGAGAGGTTATTGACCACGCCGAGCACAATCAACTCGACCACGAAGGTCTATTCCCGCAAGCAATCGGAACAAGCAAGAATATGATAAAAGCAATCTGAATATTTCAGTATGTATGAAGTATTGATAAAGGTGGGGATCCGAAGCGGTCTTGGTCCGGTCGTTGGACACAAACGGTGACGGTTGCAATGGCTAACTTTAACTAAACAAATCCCAAGAAAAGCTACTAGATGGATCTACTTATATAGGAGCAAGGGTGACGCCAAGGAGGTGGGAGAACGTCCCAAGGCAGCCTAAACTAACCCTAGGTCGAAGGCCATGGCCCAAGTGGAGGTGACGAACACCTTTGGACTTGTAGTTTGACTCGGATTCTGTGCAAAGTCAGATTGTTTCGTCCATAACTCAACGCCCGGACGGATTTGGTGATTCCAATTGTGCGAAAGAGCATGAAATCTACTTTCCAACAAAAAGAATCACCCAATTGGAGTCCGTATGAAAAGTTGTTGGCGTTTTGAGTCAGTATGTCTGTGCAGTCCGAATCTGAATCCGTAACGTGAGAGACTGACTCTATCTTCTCTTGGCCCAAAGTGACGTGAGAAGACTTTTGAACAGCACCTAAACTTCTTTCCTTTTCCTTATCTTCATATGTGGATTGTACAAATGTCCCATACACCTAATTAGACAAAACACAAAAGTATGTGAAGTATTTTGTTCTCGATAACATAAATACATTATTGAATAGTTTACTAGAAATCACCCGACAAATATGCATGTATGCAATATTTTGGTCTTATCCAAGGTAGTCATGTCCTCATCACTTGATAGAGGCGGGTGTCCCATCTTTCGATGAGATGATAACCATCGACGGTGGAGACGACTTGACGATCCGACTACAAACGCAAGGGTAATACAACGTTGCGCCTTAGCAATCGCTAAACCAACTCCGAGAGGTTATCAACACGCCGGAGAACGATCAACCTGACCACGAAGGTCTATTCTCTCGCAAGCAATCGAAGAACAAGCAAGAATATGATAAAAGCAATCTGAATATTGCGAGTATATGAAGTATTGATAAAGATGGGGATCCAGCTGTCTTGGTCTCGGTCAAGGACACAAACAAGTGGCTAACAAGTTGGAATGGCAATTTTAACTAAACAAATCCCAAGGAAAAGCTACTAGATGGATCTACTATATAGAGGAAGGTGACGGCCAAGGAGGTGGAGAACGTCCCAAGGCAGCCTAAACTAACCCTTAGTCGTACAAGGCCAATGGGCCAATGGAGGACGTAACACCTTTGGACTTGTAGTTTGACTCGGATTCTGGTGTTGGCCGATTGTTTCTGTCCATAACTCAATTCGATTTGTTTTTAAGGTGATTCCACCTGCTGCAAAGAGCATGAAATCTACTTTCCAACATAAAAAGAATCACCCACCCGAGTCCGTATAAAAAGTTGTTGGCGTTTTGAGTCAAGTATGTCTCGTGCAGTCCGAATCAATCCGAACGAGAGACTTGACTCATCTTCTTGGCCCAAAAGTGACGGAGAAGACTTTATGAACAGCACCAAACTTTCCTTTCCCTTATCTTCATATGTATTGTACAAATGTCCCATACACCTGCAATTAGACAAAACAAAAGTATGTGAAGTATTTTTACCTGATAACATAAATACATTGAATAGTTTGCACTAGAACACCGTTGCAAATATGCATGTATGCAATATTTTTGGTCTTATCCAAGGTAGTCATGTCTCACTACTTGATAGAGGCGGGTGTCCCGATCTTCGATGAGATGATAACATCGATTTGGTGGAGACGATTGATTTATCCGACTACAAACGTGGCACGATGTTGCGCCTAGCAACGCAACCAACTCCTAGAGGTTGACCACGCCGAGCACGCATCAACCTAACCACGATGGTCTATTCCTGCAAGCAATCAAGAACAAGGAAGAATATGATAAAAGCAACTGAATATTTCGAGTATGTATGAAGTATTGATAAATGTGGGGATCCAGAGCGTCTTGGTCCGTCGTTGGACACAAACGAAGCACACGAAGTTGCAATGGCTAACTTTAACTAAACAATCCCAAGGAAAAAAGCTACTGATGGATCTACTTATATAGGAGCAAGGTGACGGCCAAGGAGGTGGGAGAACCCAAGGCAGCCTAAAACTAACCCTAATGTACAAGGCCATGGGCCCAAGGGAGGTATCGCACCTTTGGACTTGTAGTTTGACTCGGATTTCCTGCAGCAGATTGTTTCGTCCATAACTCAACGCCTGGACGGCTTAAGGTGATTACAATTGTGCTGGAAAGAGCATGAAATCTACTTTCCAATATAAAAAGAATCACCCAATTCGAGTCCGTGATGAAAAGTTGTTGGCGTTTTGAGTCAAGTATGTCTGCAGTCCGAATCTGATCCGTAACGTGAGAGACTTTGACTTCACTCTCTGGCCCAAAAGTGACGTGAGAAGACTTTTTGAACAGCACCTAAACTTTTCTTTTCCTTTATCTTCATATGTGGATTACAAATGTCCCATACACCCTAATTAGACAAAACACAAAAGTATGTGAAGTATTTTACCTGATAACATAAATACATTATTGAATAGTTTGCACTAAATCACCCGACAAATATGCATGTATGCAATATTTTTGGTCTTATCCAGGTAGTCATGTCCTCACCACTTGATAGAAGGGGTGTCCCATCTTCGATGAGATGATAACTATCGACGGTGGAGACGACTTTGAGGATCCGATACAAACGCAGTATCGATAAGCGTTTTAGCAATCGCTAAACCAACTTAAGAGGTTATTGACCACTTCGAGCACGATCAACCTGACCAATGGGTCTCATTCCTGCAAGCAATCAAGAACAAGGAAGAATATGATAAAAGCAATCTGAATATTTCAGTATGTATGAAGTATTGATAGTTGTGGGGATCCTAGTTTGGTCTTGGTCCGATCGTTGACACAAACGGCAATAATGGTTGCAATAACTTTAACTAAACAAATCCCAAGGAAAAGCTAGATGGATCTACTTATATAGGAGCAAGGATGACGGCCAAGGAGGGGGGAGAACGTCCCAAGGCAGCCTAAACTAACCTTAGGTCGTACAGGCCAATGGGCCCAAGTGGAGGTGACGTAATTTTGACTTAGTTTGACTCTGATTCGTGCGCTGTGATTGTTTCGTCCATAACTCAACGCCCGACGGATTTTAAGGTGATTCCAATTGTGCTGGAAAGAGCATGAAATCTAATTTCCAATATAAAAAGAATCACCCAATTGAGTCCGTATGAAAAAGTTGTTGCGTTTTGAGTCAAGTATGTCTGCAGTCCGAATCTGAATCCGTAACGTGAGAGACTTGACTCTATCTTCTTGGCCCAAAAGTGACGAGAAGACTTTTGAACAGCACCTAAACTTTTCCTTTTCCCTTATCTTCATATGTGGATTGTACAAATGTCCCATACACCTGCAATTAGACAAAACACAAAAAGTGAAGTATTTTGTTCGATAACATAATATATTATTGAATAGTTTCACTAGAAATCACCCCGACAAATATGCATGTATGCAATATTTTTGGTCTTATCCAAGGTAGTCATGTCCTCACCACTTGATAGAGGCGGTGTGTCCCGATGAGGACATCAATACCATTGTTACACCCATGCCCCGCCTGCTATACATACTGGACCAATTACTAGAGCTCAAGACGCCAACTAAATTACCAGTGTACTTTCGCTTCTTGGTAATGATTCTAATGTTCATGAGAATATGACGCTGTTTAAATTGGATACATTTGTTTTGCTTACAAATGTAGGGCCTAGCTTGGAGAAGGATGAACATTGAGCAAGAACCAGCATGGAGATGATAGCATGCAAGGGGACAAGAATGGAGTTACAAGTGATGATTTCAGACTTTGAAGCCACCATAATGAGTGCATGAAGCCTTGGACGAAATATACAAGATGCCACTCCATAAATTTCTGTCCAGAGGCTATTCTAGGTGCAAACACCTTATTATTGGGCCAGGCCCATGTAATTTTGAAATACATTAGTATAGGCTATTTTAGAGTCCAGATGTGGGGAAACAAGAGATAGGTTAGTTTCGACCTCCACCAAGGGCCACGAAATTCACCCCTCTTCCTCCATATATACAGCCTTAGGGCACCGCTTAGACTTGGTTTTGTTTAGATCAAAAGTTCGCCATAGCTGCAACTTCCTGCATTTCGCTTGTGTTCAACCACTGCATAAAGGCATCACAGTAACCCCACCTTGATCAATAAAGCTTTCATCTTATATTCGCAATATCCAGATTGCAATCTCAGCTTGCTTGTTCTTCGCTTGCTCGCAGGAAATAGACCTCGTGGTCGGTTGATCGTGTTCGCTGGTCAATAACCTCCGGAGTTGGTTTAGCGATTGTTAAGGCCGACGCCCTCGCACGCTCGTAGTCGGATTGTCAAAGTCGACTTCCACCAAAGCGAAATCCACCATCTCATCGAAAGACGGACACCTCTCCTCTATCAAGTGGTATCGATTTCCGTTGCTCGTGAGATTTTAGCTTTTCGAGTTTAGATCGAGTCGTTCTTCATACCTACAATCCACAAAAAGGCAAAAAAATTAGGGTTAGGTCATCATATCCGAACCAACTGAGCCTTTGCATAATCTTTTTCAGATTTGCGTTGTTGAATTTGCGGTTGCATCGCCGTGTCTAGTTGCCGGTCTTAGAGTCTAGTCTTTAGAGTTTCAGTTCGGTCATAAGTTGTCACGCCCCGCACCATCATCATCGCCTCGCCATCTACCACCACCGCTTATCCGCCACCGTCAATCCAGATCCATATACCACCACCGCTGCCATATACCACCACCGCTCATATAACCACCATATATCCACCACCAACCGAAGTTCCTTGCATATTAGATTTGTTTTCGATCCATCTAATTTCCGATTCGTTTTTGTTCGAGTAGGTTTCGATTCCAGCATCTTTTCCGTCCAGAGAAGAGGTTGGTTTCAAAAAATCCAAAACGCACGGGACAAAAAAATTTCGCTATCCTATTTTTAGGTGTTTTGCGTTATTGAGACAACATATAGAAATTTTTTGACCCGCTTCAGCTTTTGGGTCCAAAATAAAAAAAATTGGTCGAAAAAATTTCGTCCATCCCGCCGCTTGACCGGAAGAGTTTTGAGACACTCGCCATTATAGTGATTTTTCAAAAAAAAGCACAAAAAAAGAGGCAAAAAAGAGCAAAAAAATCAGAGGTGCTTTTCCTTGTTTACGGCAGCCGGATTTTGTTAGTGTTCTAGGCTCGCCTCAGCACGTTAGCCTAGGACCAAAGCAAGATCGCTTGAGCGCTTATTCAACTTTGCATCTCCGAATTGATTATTGTCACCTTTTGCTACCATATTATAAGCCTTCCCAGCTCCACATACATTACGCCGGCTTGACTCCCCCCAATCGCCTATCCAAGCTTTTGAGAGTTTTGATTACAACGGTTGCCAATCACCGCCATGGGTAAGAACGTAAGAATTTGAGATTTGCTTGAGGATTTGTGACACCCACCACCACCTTTGTTAGTAGTCCAGGACATATTCTGTGTGTTTTATTGTCTAACCAGGGATCACGCCGATAGACCGAGGGAGAACATAAACAAACACTACATGATAAATTTCAGCAAATGATGAGGGGTGTGG
>JAHHZJ010000716.1:0-58343 GCA_021437245.1 Aegilops speltoides | reverse complement strand
GTGGTAAGCGGTTTATAACCCACGCTACTACTATCGACTTAGTAGTAGCATGGGTTTATAAACCGCGCTTACTACTACAGCTGGATCCGGAAGCACGGTGAAATCACTTAGTAGTAGCGAGGTAAAAACCCGTGCTACTACTATCGGAATTATTAGTAGCGGTTTCCTCAAGCTCACATCGCTAATTAGCAGAAGCGCTTGTTTTAAACCGCGCTGCCGCTAAGATTCGATGTATAAGATTTTCCCTAGTAGTGAAAGTTTGAGCACAATCAGTTTTAAATTTCTTAAGTTATATTCCTTGAGCGACCATGCTTTGTATGGAAAACTCCGTCTTGCTGAGGAACCGGCTCGTGGCTAGTTGCACCCCTTACTTTGTTTCAAGTCCGCTCAACAATGAAAGTGTCTTTGCGACTAGTCCCGACAAGGTTTCTTTCTTGCGGAGGCAACACCTTGACCAATAGTTGCTTGATATTCCGACTCGGCCAAGCTGACAAGGGTACTGCTGCTTGACAAGTTTCCTAAAAGCGAGGGTAAAAACATACAAGGGAGGGAGTCAAGTAAAGGAAATAACATAGCAAATATACCTGTAATAAAGTTATATTACAATAAATAACTTGCCGCTCTAATGGATTGTTCTTATGACATGTCTCGGCGGCGGCAAGAAAAAAAGGAGGAAGAAGGGCGGCCTAATCTACACGATCGCCATCGACCCTTCTCGACTTCATTCACCTTGTCCACGATAGGTGCGACAAGGGCTTTGAAACTCAGCAAGATCAGCACCCGCCGCGGCTTCTTGAGAACGCTGGTGAGGTTGATGGTCGGATTGCGGAAAAGCACCTTCACCAAAACCTTCTCCAAGACTGCAAGCGAGATGGCGCTTGCGACTCATCAGCGGCTACATTAGGATCCTTTCCGGAGTTGCTTGGAGAGCCGCCGCCACGCCCTTGAAGAACGAGCAAGCTTGGCGGCTGGGGAGGAGGTTCTTGTCGGAGGTACCGAAGCCCGCCAAGTCTAGTTGCGCCAGCTCTTAAATCGATGGTGGCAGAATGTTGACGAGGCCTTCTCGTCCAGCAGCTCCACCGTAGCCACAAGGTGTTATGAGTTTGGCGGACCGCCGCCAACAACTCCTCGTTGCCTTGAGCTCCTGCTTCAAATCCTCCTCCCTCTTCTTGGCGCCGTCTAGCGTCTCCGTCAGGGTGGCCAGCTTCAGCTCCAGATCAGCATTTGAGTCCTTGGCGGTGTTCAGTTCCTTGACCTTCTCGCCGAGTTGGACTTGCAGATCGCCATGAGCAAGGGCATCCTTCTCGCATTCGCGCTGGAGTGCGGCAAGCTCTTCATTCCTCCCTTTCAGATCAGCCTCCAGCTGCGTCACCTTCACCTCCAATTCCTTCTTGGCGGCCTCGGCAGCTGCGGCAGTGTCCTTCACCTCCTTGAGCGCCCCGCCAAGTGATTGCTCGCGTGCGGTGAGCTCCTCCTCGTAGCTATCCAGATTAACTTTCCGCTGCGTCAGTTCACCTTCTCGGATGGACACCTCCTCAGCGGCAAGCCTCCGTTGCTGCTCAGCCTCTACCTTCTCAAGGATGAAGGCCTTCCGCGCCTCGACAAGCTGCGCCCTCTCCTCCGCAATGGACCAGAGGGCCTCTTGGTTTCGGCTCTGGAGCTCCTCCGCATGCTTCTCTATGTCAACATCCGCCATGCGACAAGCGCTTCAGGACTCCAACCCGCTTGCGAGGCGGCGGTAGAGCGACACCAACTTCGGAGCGAGTGCTCCTCCTCGGACTCACGCCACCGCTAGCGCTGCTTGGTCGTCCACCTTGTATCGCTGCCCAACAGAGGCGAGCACCTCTCCACAAAGCCTCCTCAACCGGCGCCGACAGGCTCGATGCCTGTGGAAGCTTGATGAAGACACCTTGCCGCCTTCAAGTAGGCGCCAGTCGGGCTCTCGAGTCCGTGCCGCATCAGCGGCTAAAGGGTCGGCGGATCGGTGTAAGCGCCTTGCGCTCTCTGCGTCCTCGGGGTCATCAAGTCACGATCGGCGGACCCCTCGCCCGGCTCTGCGCTTAGCAGCCTGGCGGCCTCTTCGCCCGGCAGAAGGTCGTCGGCCACGCCTCTTCCTCGGTGGCGGAGGCATCATCGGTGTTGCAGCGTGCATCCTCCTCGCCCGGTGGCCTCGGTCTCCATCGAATCTGGGCAGGGGGATCTCAAGACAGGAAGAGGAAGGAAAAGTCAAGTTTAATATCCAAAAAGAAGACCAGAAGAAGAAGAACCCAAGGGAAAATTTCCGACAAGGAGGGTCACCTGTGCTGGGCTCTGTGACCATGGGCTCCACCACCGAAGGCTTGCTGGTCCCGCCCCTTGCTGGGGAACTACCCCTTGCCGGGGAGCGCTTCCTTGTCGGGGAATCGACCCTTGGCGGCGTAGTCGAAGAAGACAGCACCTCTGGAGCGGCTTCTGGTTGCTCCTGATGGGTCTGCTCTGCTCCTACACAAGCAAGTCAACAATCAAAATATCAGCAAGGAAAAAGCACCCACGCACGCCCCACAACAGAAAGTGAACAAATACTTACGCTGGGGGCTGCTTCGAGGAGAGGGTGCCGGGTCCGTCAAGGTGGTCTCGGACGTGTCCTCTGCCATCACAGCAGGATCGTCCTCGATGACAACCACGGGGACCTTGGCCCTCTTCGCCACTCTCTCGGCCAGAGTCCTGAAATGGAATGAAGTTCAGAGGGAAGCAGATCAGATGCAAGGCAAGAAACAACAAAAATCGAAGAAATACAAGTACCACAGGAAGAAAGTCTTACTCCTCCTCCTCTTCTTCCTCCTCGCCAAGCTTTAGCCTTGGAAAAATCAAAGTCCGCACCCTTTCTGCGTGTGGCGAGGGGTAAACTCCCTGGACGCCATGCGGAAGCAGCAGGGTCGGAAGCGGCGGCTCGAGAAGACACCGCCCCGCTTGTTGGGCGCGGGCGTGAGATGCTCCCCGCGGCAACGTGCTTGTCGCCGATGGAGCGTGTCTGTGACGCCGCGGTTTGTTGGCCTGCTTTGCCTGCTGTGTCTTCCAACCCTACGGAGCGCCTTCTTGGTTGAGCCGAGGCTGCGCTGAGGCTCCGCCCAGCGGCAAGCTCGCTCGAAGACGGCTGGCAGCCCGGCGCCCTCGGCGGGCTTCGCCTTCGGCCTTGGGCTCTCCCTCGCCAACGACCTCCCGCCAAGGTCCTCTCGGTCGGCAAGGCTTGCCGCCGCGGCCGCCGCTGCCTCCTCGGTGAAGCCAACCTTCGCCGCGGCCGCCGCCGCTCTTCCGCCTGGTGGTGATGTACGCATCTTGTCGCCGGTGGTGTCGCGGGTGAGGAGCTTCGCTCATCGGCGCTGACTGCTACCTCCACCAAGCCGTCGAAGAATTGCCGCACTGGCGTCGCCGGGAGGGCTCTCCGCCAAGTTGGGACAATCTCAATGGCGAAGTCGCACCGCAAGCATTGTAACGGATGTGATCAAGCTGGGAGTTGTTGCACAGTGGGATGACGCCCTGCGGCAGCCTGAACCACTCCGGATGGTTGGCGTCGTGCTTGAACAGCTCTTTGAGCATTCCATCCAACTCCAAAACAGTAAAGTTGAAATTGAGGCCCGGACGCAGCCTCATGATATCTGCCGGGCCCCCAAACAGCCAGGCGGGCCTTCCCCTCTCCTGCAGAGGGGCGATGCGGCGGCGGAGGAAGTCCGCTCCAACGGCCCCTATGGTGAGCCCGGCAAGCCTGAGCCGCAGGATTCGGGTGGTGGCGATCTTCACAGGCATCGTCCGCCACAGTAGCTCGATCGCCGCCGCAAGACTACCCGGGTTTGGCGCAAGTTGGTGAATGGCTGCGGGTTGGCGTCAACAATCCAACACCACTCCGCCCTCCACTCGTCCCATTTGCTGCGGAGCTCCCCCTCCAGATACACCTCCTTCATGCCGACTCGTGAGATCCAGGCGATCCCGCCAGCTAAGGGCTCTCCTTTCTCGGATCGGGGGATGAAATAGTGGCGAAAAAGAGCAACATTTGGGTGGATGCCAATGAAGTTCTCGCAGAGATGTGCGAAAACCGCCATTGTCAGAACGGCGTTGGGAGTGAAGTCAATTAGATGAAACCCGTAGGTATTCATGATATCGCAGAAGAAATCAGAAAAAGGTGGGCAGAGCCCGCAGTAGAAGAACATAGGAAAGAAGTAGTACCCTTTTGGGCACCGCTTGAGTAGAAGCCTCGGCGGAGAGAATCTGGGCTTGCGATGCATGCGCGTCTCCGTCGACCGCAGAAGAAGGTAGAACTCCTCCGGCAGCGCCGAGGTGAGCTCGGGGGAAAGCTCTCGCTCCTTGCCATTGCCTCAAGCCCGCGCCTCGGCCGATTTCGTGCTCTTGCCGGTCTTGAGCCATGGCGGGGCGGCGGGGAGCGCTTGAAGCGTTAGGGCGGAGACTTTTGAGGAAGGAACCGCAAATGGCGAAGGTGGGGGAACGGCCCCTGTTTCCTCTGCTTATAAAGAGGAGAGGCGAATGTTACGCCTTTCTTGATTAAAGAGTTGCCCACAATCTCTCCCACGACGCTGCGTTTGACGCGTGCCGTTACGGGAGGGCGCGGTGGATACGGAGTTAGATTTGGTATGGACCCAGGCCGCGTGCCGCAGCCTGTTTTGGGCTCGCCCAACAAATGGCTTCGGCACGTAGGCGGCCAAGGCAGGGGGCTCTGTCCGGTGTACTAAAGTAGGGGTACCTTAGTATCCCGAACTTGTGCACAGGGAGTCGCAGCGTCCCGCGGCAAGGCTTGCCGGGCATCTGCCAAGATCCTCCGCTATTCCTATTTTGATGCCATTCAAGAACAAAGTGTTTAAACTGAGAAGGCAAGACCCCGGCAAGAGGAGCTTGCCGAGAAGGACAAGGCCCCGGCAAGAGGAGCTTACCAGGAGGGCCAGCCAAGAAACTTGCGCGACGCCAAGCGGCGTCCGGCAAGACCCGCGAAATGCATAAGCTTTTGGTTGCGACAAAGATAACGATCAGCGGCAAGGCGCTTTGCGCGTGGCGGTATACCACTTCGCCAGCCACGCTCCAGACATCCAACAACGATGTCGCCGCGGGATCGTTCACTCGGCGCCGCGTGGCGGAGTAGTGCAGCCAGCTGCGTGCGAGGTGGCAAGTGGAGATGACGAGAAGGCCATCGTGGCGATCGGTGGCGCCCTAACGGTTGTTTCCTACCTTTGCTTGGGCGACTGTATGGGCATTAAATGCCCTTGTCCCTGCTGTCGAGTTAGGTAGGGGCATCAGTAGATAGCGGTTGTACCAACCCCTCCTTTTACTTTTCTACCCCTTCTGCGTTGCCACCTATCGGTGACCCCTTTAACCTATAAAAGGAGGCCCATGCTAGCGAGAGGGGTTCGACTCATTCGAAACTACCACACATCCACACTCTCAAGCAAGAACAGAATACAAATACAAAGCGTGAGAGAGTTTTATCTCTTGAGAGCTCGGTACAGGTAAATCCTCGCGTGCTTCGCCTCGATCTGCTCTTCGATGCGCCCTCCGCTCCCTGCCGGACCGAAAAGGGGCCCTGCCCCATAGGTGCTCGTTTCCCACGACAGAAGGGGAGTCCGGCAACTCTAGCACGGATCCGAACACACCCCCAGATTCCAAACCATCAGACGTAATCGGAGGCTCCGCCACCAAAATAACACCTTCGGCCCACGAAATCATGGTTGTAATCGCCCCGTGGACTGAGCCTTTCACTACTAGGGAAAACCTTATACGCAGAAATTTTGCAACAGCGCGGGTCAGAAAAGGGCGCTAGTGCTAGATAGCAGTAGCGATTGAGAAAAAACCGCGCTACAGATACAACCTTAGCAGTAGCGCGTGTAGCGGCAAAAGCGCTACTACTAATATTCCCATTGCTAGAATGATAGGTTACGCATAGCAGTAGCGGGCTTGGAAGAAGCGCGCTACCACCACTACAAAAAAAACTACACTTCCGTGATGATACGTGTTTGTCCGCAATGAGTGGCGTTTTGTGTCATGCATGTACATCCATGACAAATTTATGATGTAATCAAGATAGTCATACCTGTCTTTGTCATAGAAGTGCTTATGACATTACCAAAATTATCATCACGAAGTGTCCACTTCCATGACGATAAATCGCGTGTCACGAAGCTTTCGTCAAGGGTGACCGACACGTGGCATCCACCGTAACGAACGCCGTTAAGCTATCGGGTCGGATTTTGGATCCGATAACCTGTTAACAGCCCTCGACCAATGGGAAATTTCCACGGTGTAAAATTCGATTGGTCAAGGGAATACTGTCACCGTTAGTGGGCGGATGTCGCCGTCCATTGGAGGAGACATGCCTATGGTACGTCGACACGTGGCTGGGCCCAACAGAGGCCCATATAGGTTAAAAAGGCCAGCCCAGTCAAAGGCCCGTAGAACTTAATCAGGTACTAGTGGGCCAGCCCAATAACGGCCTACTTAATAAAGGCCCATTTACGGCTCGAAACCAGATCTGGCCCATTAATTGTTCGCCCAATATTTGGGCCCATTTACGGCCCGAAGCCAGATCTGGCCCGTTAATTGTTCGCCCAATATTTGGGCCCATTTGCGGCCCGAAGCCAGATCTGGCCCGTTAATTGTTCGCCGAATATTCGGGCCCAACTACAGCCATGACTTTCGCCCGTTAGAGGCTGATGTAGACATGGGCCCATTTCAACCGGTGTGACTTTCAGCTGAGGAATGGCCTGTCTTGCCCATGGGCCATATATGGTCCGACGGGACATCGGGCCCACTAACGGCCCGTGCTAAAGGTGGCAACACTTAAACCCAATGTGACTTTGGGCCTGTTAAAGGCCTGTCGCGTAATTCGGCCCGTTGATGCCTGTACTAAGCTTTCGGCCTCTTAAAGGCCCACGATATCAGTGGGCCAACTAAGGCCCGAGATATATTTCGGCCTGGTAACGGCCCGTGAGCTAACTGGGCCCATAACGGCCCGGTCTACATTTCGGCCTGCTGAAGGCCCGTCGATGACTAGTGCAAATTGAGGCCCAACATGCATTTTGGCCTGCTAAAGGCCCTTGGTTTCATCTCAGTGGTAACAGGGCAGTACAATATTCAGCTTGTTGATGGCCCAACGCTACCTGGGCCAAACTAAGCACTGGGTCGACAAAAGGCCGAACTAAAATATAGGCCGGTGTAAGTTTGGGCCTGGCGCAATGTGTGAAGGCCCCAATCATTCGGGCCCAAGAAAGACGCAGGCCGGCCCAGTTGTGGCCTGCTAAAAACCTGGCCCGTTAGAGTCGAATGTTTCGGCCCGGTCGACTACATCTGATTTTTTTTCAGATAGCGAATGATGGCAGTAACTAGTAGGAGTTAAGAACAAACCTACTCTATATAATAAAGAAATTATGGCATAGTAACTAAGAATAAACCTACACTATACAATAAAGGATTTAAGGTATATTACATCCACTGGGCATCGAAGTTCGCCACCAGTGATCATAAAGCGCAACGAAGAAGCAGATTACAAAAACTGGGCACCATTGCAGCGTAACAAAATAATACTAAACCGAGACCACTTCCAAGACAGTTCAAGAAAGGTTAGCCTTGTGGGGGAACTGTTGCGCAAGCTGCTGAGCAAGGCTGTGAGACCGGCCTAGAATGTCGGTCATAGCTTCCAGGTGTAGCTGTTTAGCGATGATGTTCTCATTGGTGTTCTCCGCAATCTTTCTTAGAGATAGGACTTCAAGTCGAAGTTGAGTTGCAGAATGCCTTTCTGCTAGAACTTGGGACTGAAGAAGTCGAACTGATTCAGACAACGAATTATGTGATCTTGTCTGACTGTTAGTCTCAAGTAACTTGAACACTGCATCAAGACAAGACTTTGGGATTGTCTCACTATCTTCAAGATGTTTTGCCTTCTTTGCTGCAATATATGTTGGGTTTGTCTAACAGCCTTCAGTAGACTTGTGCATGCCATCAGGCATATCACCCTGAAACAAAGCAGAGAGATGACGGTTTTGCACGTTTATAAACAAAGATGATAAATGTTCTGTCAATTCTATCCAATTTCAAATTAGAAAATAAAGAGTAAGTTCAAAATATCAATAGCATAATTTGGCATTGTTCATAATGCGGGGAGCTTCACCAACTACTGGATTACCATGTCAACATAACAAGCGTAGATGAAGGGAAAAGAAAATCATTGTATCTATTTTGGATAATGTGCATGGCATGTTGTTCATATCATCAGCCACATCAATAAGATAAAACAGGAGATGACAAGGTGCAAACGTGGGCTGCTTCACCACACACTAGATTATAGATCCACAAAACCAAGCATACATATAGGGAGTATTAAGTAATGTGCATGGTATGAATAAGAAATTTTGTTTTACAAGTAAAACTTAGAACTTACGGTTCTTACGAACATGCATTTTGGTAGAACAGCAAACTAAACAGCAGTAAACGATAGGGAGTATGAGCAAATTAAACAGCAGTTGAGGATAAAGGCTTTAGAAGGACTAACTTACATTAACAGTTAACACTGGCTTTATAATGCCCTTCTCCATGTCGAGGGAAGGATAACTCAAGAATTTCAGCACAAAATCTTCTTCATAAGCATTGCCTGTACTCTACATTTTGTAGAGAGTAATTAAAGATATGATAATACTAGAAGGGATAGAGGATAATGAAGATAAGATGCAGATTGATGCTACATAATCAACTACCAATCCCTAGAAGTACAAGCGTTACATGACAAAATGTACTAACAAGAACAATGGGCTACACTTCTGCACTGGCATTGTCTGTGTATTCTACTTCTTGGTAAGATTAAATATAGATCTGATCTTTTTTAGTAAATGGTGGGCGAGGGAGATAAGATGCAGAATGCTACAAAATGAACCAATCCCTCTTCCCATAATACAAGAGTGTTTTGAACACTGGTGTACTGTACAAAACGTTCTTATATTATGGGACCGAGGGAGTAGCTGTTAATGTAAGTACAGTGATAGACCATGTTCAGTCCTTACAAGAGGACTGCAGAGCTAAACCTCTTCAAAAGCATTGGGTTGATTCTAAATTTGTGTAAGAGTCCATAGGGATCTTATAATGTCCACCAAATGGACGATTACGAGGCTAACATGTGAAGTGATGCTACATAATCAAACAGCTATGAAAGTAGGTATGATCATACAAGGCAAGAGGTACTCACAAGAGCAATGCAGTGTGCAGTATAGTTGCGAGATTCTATGGTCCCTTGAGAACGAATGTTCTTCTGCTAGCAGTTTTCGTACAAGTGAGACATTAAGGCAAATGCAGAAATGCAGTTCAAATTGTGATGTGATATCATAGACAGTACCTTACGCTGCAGCCAAGACCAATGTGTAACAAGATTATTCCAGTCACTGTCGGATAAATGTAGCACCAGAGACTTTACAGAAATTTCCTTCAGAGGCTTGCTATCGAAGTGCGCTTGCCCTAGGTAGGAACGATAATTCATCAATGAGTGCTTGAAAAGCGCAACCAACTCTTGCTCGTCATCACAATCCAGTTTGCTCCTCGCCTATTTAAAAGAATGAAATCTTGTGTCTTTTGTCAGCAGAAACATATGCATCAATGACCATGAATAACATTAGTACATTACTTACACGTAAGTTGCGGAGGAAGACTGGAAATTGTTCTGTGTCTACGGTATAATCTTTCCATGAAGGAAAGATGCGCACAAAGTTCCTGACAACAACATAAGCTTCGTCTTCTAAACTAGGAAGAAATGGAACAGGGGTCCTATTTGCTGCAATTGGGGCTATCTCTGGTTTGTAAAGGGATTTGGCAACTGGATTTGGTGTACTCTTTGCTGGAATGGGGGTTTTGCGTCGTACAGCTAGTGCTATGTCAACTGGCATAATCATATTGTTTGCTGGAGTTGGGGTCTGCTGAGTTGGGGCATCAGAAATGACCAGTGTAGTAGGGCTAGAGTCTGCTAGAGTTGGGGTATTTTGTGGGTCAGGTGATATTGCAACTACACCTAATGGGTTATTTGATTTATCAGGTGCCACTACCTTTTCCAAATACTTTGCTTGTGCTCCTCCACAATCAGCAATCACCCTCTTCCTTTTGAATGTCTGATACACAAGAACAACATTTGAATGGATAAATATGGTATGATGACAGATGGAATATGTACTGAAAATGGATAGGCAGGGTGTATTCACATACACGATGTGTAAACTAAGCTAATGGCAGTTCAAAAAAGTAGAAGCAATGCAAAGCAACAGTTGAAAGATATGTGTGAGCAATGTAACCTTGGAAAGTTAGAGCAAGTACCTTGATGGGTGAATAAGATAGGGCATCTTCCTCTGACTCCTCCACTACGGAGCTACATTGACTTAGGTCTCCCTCTAGCTCAGAATCACTATTAGGATCATATTCTGAGCATGAATCTGTAGGTGGAGAGCGTTTGCATTGCATTGCATCTAGACTTGATTTCAGTCCCTTAACGCCAAGTTTGACAGCCATGGCGTTGTTCTGCTTTATTCTTTTCATGCGCGCAAGCTCATAATCATTATGATGCTGTTCAGAATCTGAGATTCATGAAAACATAAAAAGTAGTCAGATTATCTATGGAATGCATTGTGGATTCAACTCGGAGAGTGTCTCCCTATAAACCCCTGCATATGCAAAGTTCACCTCCCCAACCGTGCTGACCAGACCACACACAAAAATACAAACCCCTTATGTCTCTATAACAGGCAGGCACAACTTTCAAAACTGAAGTAGGAACATTAGAATCATATGAAATTTGTACTTGAATAAATAACCTAAGAAATTATGAGTGGCGTAATGTTTAGCTTCAAGGGTGGAGTGTTGGTAGTGCGACACAAAGCAAGTAGGCAGATTGTATTCCATGTAAAAGATCAAAGCTATGTAAAAGCTGGAAATGACACGTTCTTTCTATACAATGCAGTGTTCGTTACCCACACATGATGGAAGAGATCACATAGAGAAATACTATTAACTCATGTCTACGGTTCCAGTATTTAGAAACAGGGTGGTCCACCCTAAAAGAATATTGACAACAAATATGACAAGGCAAGCATAGATGTAGTGAATCAATCATTTACTTGTGAGCTTATTAGGACAAGTATGCAGAATTGTAATTGCAGTAAGAGACCGTCCAAAATCTGAATGAAGAAGTTTGTCTAGCACTTATTGTTTGCAACTAATCGATGTGAATAATTGGATATTATATCGAATGAGTAAGAAAGACAAGTAAAAAATTATCAACAACCCTGGCTTGCAGTAGTAATCTGGGTCAATGTCACTACGACCAACAATCTAAAAGGACTAGTTTCTATTTCGAGGGTCGGAATTTTGAAAACCCTATGAACTTTAGAGGTACTAAAGATTACCGAAATACATCTGAACCATTAAGTGTAGGTAGCACTGAGAACACAACAAACCCTAATGACAGTCCTGCCTAATGAGTAATGAATCAATTAGAAAATGGGTGATGAGGAGTGGCTGCTGAGTGTTGAGGACGTATCTCAGGATAAATCGGGTTGGCTTGGTGGGTCCTGCACGCCTGAGCCCTGAACGGACTAGGAAGGCAGGCACGGCGGCGCGCCCGGGCAGCGGTGACGCTGTTGGGCGAGCGGCTCATGGGCTCCTGTTAGTCCGGCGTCTCCTCCTAGAGTCATGTCGTCCCGGGACGGCAAGTCGCCGGCGAGGTGGTGGTCAGTAGTAGAGATCGGCGCCTTCAGCGAAGCGAAGGGAATCGGGCCTGGGGCGACCCAAAATCCTGGGTGGGCCAGCCCACCGTGGGCACCTCAGAGATACACACCCGAGCGGCGAACATGCATTTTCGAAACTAATTTAGGAACATTTAGCTGACCAATTAAACAACTCTATTTTAATAATATCATATTCGTATTTGAACATCTAAGCTTGTTTAGCTTGATGGGTGGAGCAGTGTTATTATGACACGAAGCACGATTTACGATCGAGATAGTGATCATAAAAGGGGGAAACTCTAAGCATATATTTTTTTTAGCAAAAGAGGGTTTCCCCTCCGATTTCTATTAAAGAAACCACCACGAAACCAACATGATCAATTAAACCCTAAGCATGATCAATTAAACCGTATTATGGCTGTGCCATGGCAGAGTTGAAGCTGCAAACCGGAGAAATGATATTTACCATCCATTGTTTGCTTCGAACTAAGAACTAAATTCTAAGAGCTGAAAAGAAAGTAGAGTAACCAAGTTATGATCTATTTTCTGGTTGAGATCAAAAAGTTGAGGAGATATGAAGTACCACCTCTCTTGCGGCGCCGTGTAGGCATCGGGGGTGCGATGGCTGTCGGTGGCGTTGAAGCAGATCTGCGACGGTAGATGGGTGCATCGGGGGATAAGTCCCGTTGCGGTTTAAGAGAAGGTCGTGTGAGCAGCCCCGACAAAGAGGATGACGGCGCTGATGAAGCGAGAGGACGCGATGCAAGGCTATTGGTCCGTCGTCGTGGATGAGAAACGTCGATCTCTAGCAGTGGACGACGCGGTCTTGGTAGGCGCTCCGGCATGGTGGAGGACGGTGGCGATGGATGTGGTGGAGGACGGCGACGATGGATGGGGTGGCGGACAGAGGCTGGTGTGGGGATGGGGTGTTCTAGCGCGGACGGTGTATGAATGGGAAAATGGAGGGAGAGGTATGGGGAACCATGTTTGGGACGCAGATGTCGAAATATGGGAAAGTTACTAACTTAGCCCCATTTAAAATTTGGACGCCTCGCGGTTGGGGATAGGACGGTAATCTCAAGATCTCGCCAATATTTGCCCAGAGCGATTTCGGGCGAGGAGAGGGTGGTTGGCGCCCATGGTTGGCACCCACGGTGTATGAACGGGGCTGACAGGTAGGGCAGTTGTGTCACGTCTGAGTGAAGTTGCAAACCTGCCCCTATTGAAAATATTTGCCTACATCGATTTTGGCCGAGTCGAGTTTGTTTTGTCGCCCACCATGTATGAATGGGGAATGGAGGGAGAAACAGAGGTCTTTCGGACGAGCTTGAGTCAAATGTGTTTTTCCGCCCATGTTTGACGCCCACCGTGTCGGAATGGGCTCAGAGGCGGTCGTGTCACGTCTAATTGAAGTTACTAACCTACCCCTATTTAGAGCAGTGGAAATAGGGCCGATGGATTGTCCGTGTAATGGGTAGACAGTAATTTGCTTCTCCCAAACACTTGGCTTCGGGCAGCCGACGTGGGAGTGGACATTTTGCTGCTTCTTTTGAAATTTGGGACAACAAGCATCCACGTTTACCCTATCAACTAAATTCGAATCCATTTTGTATTCCTATATGAATCTTTATAAATCATTCTATGTGTTTTTATATATCTTCAAAAGGATGACAAAGATGTATTCAACTGTTATATATGAATATGGTTTACAAATGCCGATACGCAAATTCAGAAACTAGAATCAGGTTTAAGGTGAATTCGAATATTTGGAACACTTCATGTCCAACTCAAATGTCACACGCAGCATAATGTGTACTCCCATTTAGATATGTACACAAGCGATGTATCAAGATTCAAATACCAAGTCAATCAACCAAGAATGTACAGAACTAATAGACATATAAACACTTATAGAGTATATGGATCAATAATATCAACTAACATACATAAGCCAGTCCATTGTACTTTTTTTTGGCTACAACAGCATCCTTTTTTAGCCAACATATTGGCCCTTTCCGATGCATGCCACTTATGGTCCATCTATACTACTACAATTGCTGAATGCACATTTAGCCCGATTGGCATATTTGTAGGTCTGGCACAGCAATCCAAATGAAATGTCTCAGAGTCTTATCAATTAATATAGACTTGTGCTCAAATAAAATTACAAACCAAAAAACAAAAAAAAAACAATTATTACATGGTCTCTAAAACAAATGGTTTGATTGATTACATGAACAGACAACACAAAGGTTATTCAACTATGGAAAGAACATTTCACCTATGATTTACCAAGTAGGAATTTAATTTCCTTTTTTCCTTCAGGACCTTAACAATCTGGTCAGTCTCAATTTGCTTCGCTTTTGAAATCCACCAAATATTTAATGGTTGTCTTGAGTATCGCTTGTGATTGTGCTGTTTGCTTCCTCAACATGTCAACTTCATCTTTAAGTGCAGAAGCAGAATCTCTTTCTACCACTAGTTTAGCCACTAGAGCATCAGCAGTTGGCAATTCATAATGCACGATTGGGCCGGTGCCACTGCTGTGGGATGATGCAACGTCCATGGGGACCTCGCTCTTTGATCTTGGGCTAACCTGTTTTGCCATTAAAGTTCCGATTGGATTCAGAAAAGTTGAAGTTAGCAAAACATCTCAACTAGGAGTTATAACAGCAAACAAGTTAAACAAACAAGGAATTAAAGAGTTTCAATTGGATGCTGAAAAGGAGTAGTTATTAACATCATTGTAACCCGCTGTTGTAGTAGCAAAGCAGTTAAACAAACAAGTAGATATTTAAGTTAAGGAAAACAGGTAATTCTTAACAGTAAGTATCAAACATATAGATAGGCGCAGTCTACAATATGATTAATAGGCTGTGCCATTATGTAATCAGTAGCAAACTAAATTAAGCCAAGCAACGTAATTGAATTTTTTTGCAATAAGTGGCTAACTAAAATTCCGAGAAGCAGGTAACTGAACTTACGCTAGTTCTTTATACAGGCACACTGCAACTTCTTTTTCGCTTACAAGATTGTACAAAGGAGTCCATGGCATTAATTGCTTGGATACGCAGTCCCAATACTTCTTTCTTCCCACACTGCATGGGTAAGTCGAATGGTTAATCTGGTAAGATGGTGCGTCCTTGATATGTTATATGAGGACGTGTAGTCAGACTACTTGTAGCCAAACACATCACACTGGCTTTTATAGTATATTTCATGCGATTACTTTTGGCATATCGAGATCTAAGCAATCTACAATAGGATGAAAAGACTGGCATCCTTCACATTATTGGCGAACTCAGTTCATAGAAACAAGCAATTCAACCATTCTGTAGGTAAATCAAAAGTGCCACTGGAATATTTTTCACTATCCAATCATACACGCAAAAAGGGGCGACGCCACCATAGGGGCTGGTATGGTGGCCGCCTCGTGGCTGGAAAGTGTGCACCTAGTTTGAGTCGTCCAGGTTGGCCCATGCTAGTTTTGTTCGTCCCCAACGCACGAGCAGCAATGTAAAAATGAAGAAAAATGTTTCAATTTGATGGGCCAATAACATAAGTGCAAGGCAGGCCCTATAGCAGGCTCATGGCCCAAACGAAGCGCCTCCCATATCGATCGACCGCAGGAAAAATCCCAATTCATTCGCTCCAGCCTCCAGTCTGTTCGCTTCCTAACCTAGCCGCCGACGATCCGACACAAGATTTCCTCGCGCCTCGTTGAGGGCGGTCGCCAGCTTCAAGCTTAACGGAAGGACAAGAAGATGAAGATCCAACCCTGGGTGTAGCCTGCGTGGGAGGAAGTGGCGGCAACATGGGCATGGCATCGAGCTTGCACAAACGGATAGTCGCAGCTTGCAAGAGTAGCATGCGCAACGAGCAGGTACATCACATCCCTGATTATATCTAATTCAACTCTTCAATTTCTAGCCAATAGTTAAACCTAACGGTGTTGTAAAACTGCTTGTATGTAGGGAATCTATGAGAAAATGAAACCAATTTCTACTTATTTTATAACTCCCCAAATCAATACTGAACTGACTGAATCTGATGTATCTAATCAAGTTTTCGGTGCAAACATACAAGCTCATGTTGTTCTTGAGCCTGAAGTGTCTAATGAATAGACTACTAATGAAGGATTTGATGCAAACATTTTACATGCTCCTGGTGATGAACATATAGTGTCTAATGAGGGATCTAATGCAAGCATTTTGCAAGCTCATTGAAGGATTTAGTGTCTAATGATGATCTACTATGTTCAGAGAGACAGAGATTTGCAGGCATTGATGACAAGCAAATTATAGTGCATTTTCATATCTTGAGGAAACGTCGAGGCCATCTACCAGAAAGTCCCCGTATCATGACAACATAGCATAAATACTTTTCTAATCTGTTGTTTGAAATTATTGGCATACTTGTGCAGGATAGATATATTGATATGCAGTTTATGACTGGTTATACGTGCAATTACACTTGATATTTTCAGCCAAAGAACTAATAATTGAAGAAGGTATGCACTATGTTTGTAGTCCTTGTACACCATGTTGCATTTTGTGTTTTTGGTGCTTGCATCATTTAGTGTTTATAATCTGAACTACTTTGGATCTTTAGCTGGTTTTCAAAGTGCATGTAGCTTCACATTTCTCAAGTTATGTTGATTTCCGGAGTGCAAGTGCCTTCGTATTTTTTAAGTTAAATGTTCGCCCCTGGTAACTTGAATTCGTGGATCAGCCACTGCACACAAATCATACGCGAATGCTAGTACGAATTAATGAAATGCAGGGACTTACGCTAGCTTGTTGTACAGGCTCACTACAGCTCTGCTTGCGCTTGGGATGTTCCATGTACAAGTCCATGTTACCACTTGCTTGGATGTGCAGACCTTGTGCTCCTTGCATCCCCCTCTGCATTTTTGACACAGCAAATGGTTGATCAAATAAGAGCAATCGACCTTGATGTTGTACTAGAGGACAGATACTTACAAGGTTATACGGGTGTGCAGGATGTGTACCAGATCCCGTATCACCATCATGCTTCGCTAAAAAATGGATTTCCTTGTTTCAGGTGATATCTCCAGAAGAAATAAGAGTTAAAGTCAGAGTTGCATAGGCGTGTAAGCTAAGAGAGCAGTGAAAGGATATTCAAACATTGTCGGAACAGTGCACAAGGGAGTGATGTGTGGATACCTAGTTCGGGCCGGCGTTTGGGCCTGCTCGCCTAGCTAGAGTGCGGGTCACTTCAGAGCCATTGAGGGTGATGCGCTGGCGTTGGCTGGCAATGCACGGATGCAGATCTTGAATGGCAGCAGAGCGCGACGATGCGGTGGACGAGACCGTTGGTGAAGCCCCAGCGGCCTCGGGGGGCGGAAGTGCGACGATGTGCTCGGTGAAGTAGCCCCGGTGAGCTGGGAGACACGTCGGTGAACCACACTTGATGCGGTGGAACTCGGTGTCTGTCACGCACGTCGGTTGCGGCGGCCGACGTTGTCGGTGGACCACCCTGTACGGTGGACGAGGGCGTAGATGAGGTAGCTCCGATGCGGTGGTGAAGCGCGACCGTCGTATTCGTCGTCGTCGTCCAGCACAGAGGTGGGGAATGGTGGGGAAAGAGATGAGACGAGGGGCGATTCGGGGGATGGCGTCGAATTAGGGATTTGAGCAATCTGGGCGCGGAAGGGGACGGTGGAGAAGAGAGATTTTGCAGGGCTGGAATTGGGGCCGCCAAATATTTCAATCCGAAACGTGGAAGCGCGAACTTATATTGTCATCGTCCTTTTTAGGGGGGGTGGCCGGGTGCTACGCGTCCATCTGACACACGCGACCACCCCGACAGGACTATGCTTTGGTGCCTTAAGGCACTTGCCTTTGTGTCCATGACATGTGGGCCCAACAGGTGGCTGGCCCACATGTCAAACACCCAAGGGTAGTTTCCTTTAAGGCACCGGCAAATCACCCACCCCGACATTTAATTTCTGGTCCGCTGGTGCGCTTACATTTGAGAATGCAAACGAATCTTCTTTCATTTGCAAACGAATCTGTATGTATTACCATGCCCGTGTTTTCCTTGCAATAATTAGTCATTCAAACGAGATACTCCATCCTTTCACCTTTGTAAGTCGCTTTGCATAACTTAAAATGAACTGTTTTGCACATTGTCTAAATGTCTTCAAGGTCTTATAAAAGTGAATAGAGGAGTACTATAAATTAATTAATGAGGAGTTTTTTGAAAAAAAAAAAATCGAAACGGTACCCACGCTAACGTGGATTAGAGTGTGTCACATAATTAGTTATTTGAATTAGAGTGTGTGTCACGTAGTTAGTTATTTGAATTAGAGTGTGTGTCACATAGTGATCTCCAATTCTAACGTGGATTTCGCATTTCACTGTATCCACGCTACTTTTTTTAATACAAATTCATATGTATATGATGAACACCATGGTAGTGAGAAAACTTTTGGATGGATTCAAACATATGACCTACAAAATAGCACAACAAATTGAGTCAATGTCAACTTTTTGAACGTATGGCACGAATTCGAAATAATTACCCGTATACCTGGTCCTCGGTTCAAATCTTACAATGTACACCGAATTGAAACATCGATATTAAGTCTCGTAATATGTACATTCAAATTTTGTTTTTAGCACAAACGCTACATACTTCCTGTATCGATCAATCTTCCTCTCCTAACCACCTTAGCAAGCTATCGGTTTCCAACACATGTTCATTATTTCTCTCCATGTTTCGATCACTAAGTCTCTCAACTACACAACCCCTTTTTCCACTCCTGTTACCAAATGTATTTACCTCATACACTCGGCATTGCACCCCATGCCGAGCTCTCCCCCCCTCTCCCTCTCACCCTCTCACGCTAAATACATGCATTGCCTATCTAGCCCCCCCCAACCTCTCATGCGCACGCACGCAGGTTGTATATCTAGGTCACTCCCTCGAGACTGTCTCACTCTTTCTTCCGCACGGCAGGCCACACTCGCTCAATCTCGCTCTCTTTATCCGAGTCTCGCTTAACCTCGCTTTCTTTCACACACAAATGATATATCTCCCTGTTCAGGCCTCGATCGACACACTCTATACTCTCTCACGCAAATTGTCTATCTAGGTCAGTCCATCCAAGCCGCCGCCACTCTTTCGACCTCATGGTGCGCCACGCTCACTCAATCTCTCTCTCTCTATCTATCTATCTATCTATCTCTCCGTATGTCTCGATTGACCTCGCTCTTTCTCGGACAAAAACGATATATCACCATGTTTGAGCCCAATTTGACCTATTCACATTGTATACTCTCTCTCACACACATCGTCTATCTAGGTCACTCTCTCCAACCCGTCTCACTCTTTCGATCGCACGGCGACCCTATGTGATCAGTTGACCTTGCTTCCTCCCACGCACAAAATATATCTACATGTCTGTGACTGGATCATCTCTCAAGCTCTATCTTACAGCCCTTACCCTTACCAAAAGCTCAGTCGGACAATATCTCTCCGGAGCATATATATTTGTTCAATGAATGTCGGACCACACTCACTTTGTCTCTATCTATATGTCTCTCGATTGACCTTGCTTTTCACACCGTATCTTCCACACGCTGAAGCTACTACCTCTCCATCCCTCTCAAAGCCGAGCTATTTACATTGCGAGGGCACTCCACCTTGGATTAATTTGTGTAGGCACGGTTTAGATTATATTTTGTAGCATTCGCCCACAACTACTCCAAACACCGCTGCAAACCCACGCAACTCCCCTAGTTGATTTCCTCTCGCTCGGTCATCGCCTCTCGCACGCCCTTTCTCGCCTTCAACGTCGCACCATGGTATTATTGAAAAAACTATGTTGTTCTCTTTAATTATTATAAATAAGCTACAAAACTACACACCGATAGTCCACTTGGAATGGAACAAATTTCGACCCACAAATTAAAGTGCTACAAACTGCACACCGAGGGGCCCACATGTCATGAACAAATTTGGACCCATATACAAATTTAAAAAATAAAGGACGAGGATCGAACATGCGACCGGGCCTTCAAGCCGCACGTCAATAGGCAACATACGTAGAATAGCAATGTTTGTTGTACCCCCGTTGTTCACATAATGTTTTTATATTACCACAGCCTAATTAACGGATAACATGTCATATTACTTTTAGTACTATTCGCCTTCACTTACTGGTGGGTTCCATGTGTGCTCTCTCTCTCTCTCTCTCCTCCCCTTCTGCGTTTAGACGCACGGGCAAACAGGAAGAAGTAGCGGGCAATGTTGCCGTTGACCATATCTGGACGCGTTCACAAGTCACGGCACCAGTTTCACGTACTAGCAGCACTAGTCGTTATACGCAATGCACGCAATTTGGACGTATATTAAGTGCATGCGGATATTAACTACTAGGATATTATTTGCATGTTGTCATGTGATTAGCACTAGTTTTGCATGAAATTAACTGCACGCTAAACGTGTTGAGCACTCGACATTGAAGCAGTCTAGGTCGTTGGATGACAAGGAATACATGTGGCTTGATGACGTTTTATATTTAATTTGATACGGCTCTAGTAGAACATTCAATCGATCAAACCATACATTTCGTTCAGTCTGACTCCGACTTTAAATTATACAACAATCGATATAAAATAAGCGGAAATGATAAAGTTCGGATTTTAAGCATGGCAATCTGAACGTTTTTCATGGCAAATTTAGATTACACGGCGGCGACGGGGGCGTCTCGCGGTGGGAAGCGGCTCCTCTGCCGTGCTCTGTGTGTCGTCGGGCCACTGACCGATGGTGACGGCGGCGTCTTGCACCGTTGTTTGGCGTACTCGGACGTTGGCCTAGCTTCAAGGAAGGCCAAAATGTTCTGGACTTCGGAGCGACTCAACTGGCGGGAGGAGGCGACTAGCGTTGGTGCAAGGAAGCGGTCGACAGCGACCATCCATGTCGCTGAGGGGGGCACTGGCACCCGCGCGGGGACAGGCGCTGTCAACGGCACGGCAGAGACATTCGTGTGCACGGCACCGCACGGGCGCTGCACATCGCAGCATCGCGGGCGATACGCCGAGTGCACGGCACCGCACGGGCGTATGCATGTCAGACGCCGCAGGCGCATGTCTGCGCAGGTGCACGAGCGCGTGAAAGTCGACGGGGACCTCGTGGAACCCCGTGGCATCAAGCTCGGCGACAATGTGCGGCTCCGAGCCCATTAATGCCACGGGGATGGGCGTTGGCGTAGTCGGGGCGACGGGAGCCGGAACGGGAGCGGGGACAGGCGCGGCGTCTTCCCGCAAGGCCAGTTCAAGCTCGTCTCAAAGCGCCTTATGTTCTTGAGACTCCAGCTAGGTGTCTTCCTCATGAAACTGGAACACTAAGGGCAGACCATCGTGATGCGGCATGGCGTACGTTTAGGTCAGGCTAGTTGGAGGTAGACGACAGGAGAATCGGAGAGGAAGAGAGAGGATTGTAGCGATACCGGGTAGTGCGAGGTTGATTTTAAACTGCGGCACCGACGACATTAAAAGTGGGAGCAGTTGGGACGACGGTGGGCGGCGGAGCTCGGTCAAAGGGCTCGCCTCGGTGAGTGTGCACGACATGGGTCTCGCCGCGCCTCCTCGACAGCCGGCAAGAACGGTTTGCTCAAGACGCCTCTCGTCGACTCACACGCTTGCTGGGACGGCACCTGCCGGTGAGAAGCGGGGACTCGTGGCGGCACGTAAACGCCTGCGGTTTCAATAGTGAAAGCATTCGCCTTAACGTGACGGGTCTTTGTTCCAAAATACCTTGGCTCTTCATTTGTGCAACTTGTCATAAGCAGCTTGTCTCGAATTGAAGAAAAAACTTACGAAGTAATATTTGTGCCATATCACGTGACCATGCTCGGTTTCAAGAATTTATGCTCACTTTTGGATTTTCTAAAATTTAAGATCCAGGATTCGAAACAATATCATAACCTACATCATGCAATAAATTTTCAAGCCGTACATCTGTCCTGTTGTATTTCTTAAGAAAGGATTTGGTCAAACATTTTGCTTAGTTAAACCTCCTTTCCGGTTTATAGGGCTCAATTCAAAAATCTCACCAACCAAGGTAGATGGTGAGTGGTGGAACAATTGTTGTAGTTTGCAAAACCACTCAATTAATGCGCTTGTTTTCCTCAAAAGTTGTGTTTACGAATGTATTAATTACAATGCATGCATGCATAAAGTACATGCATTGGTCAATTTTCTCTTAATACTTGCATGTAATGATTTATTGCACCTTGAAATCTGAACATGTGATGGGGAACAACCAAATTGAGACTTATAAAATGGGAAAACTAAAATTTTGAGATAAACCCTATAAACCGGAAAGGAGGGAGTAAAAGGATAATCCCTACGTACTAGTGCATTGCCTGATATATTAACTCAAGTACTTGGCACGAACAAACAGGCTCAGATATGTGCTCATCCTGGTGCAGTAGTAGTAGTACTAGGCAATGCAGTTGACGGGTGACCTTGACGAGCGCGCATCGAGGAATTGAACTGTGCTCGCACGGTAGGTAAGTTGTCTAGTTACTAAAGCATCCTCCATTGTTCATGGGTAGTCATTATGGATCGGGGACATGAGGGAATTTCCTAGGGCTGGAATTCGCCGCCAGATATTTCGACTCGTAACGCCGAGGCTCGACGGTTGGGGTTGTTTAATGTGCGTACCACGACGCCACCGGCGACACGAGCCCGTTTTTTTAGGATCAACACGAGCCAAGGTCTGGCTGGTACGCCGTTGGGTCCTACCATTCGAGAATACGAAAGGAACCTTTTAAATTGCCGAACGAATCTATGTGTATTACAATACTCGTATTTTCCTTGCAAATACTAATCTCAACGTGGTAATTGATTTATGACGAGTTGTTGAATTAGAGTGAGTTTGTGATATAGTGATCTCAACGTGGATTACACATTTCATGGTATCCCTAGTAAGTTTTCCAATGCAAATTCAAATTTAAAAGATGAACAATATGGAGGTGAGAAAACTTTGTATGTATCAAGCATATGACCACACACACACACACACACACACACACACAGAGAGAGAGAGAGAGAGAGAGACGCACGTTCACAACAACAATCCAATAAGTATAGTGCATCTATTTTTCCAACCCATGCATGTATGACATGAATTAAAAATATTTCTATTCCTAAATATTAGTCTTTAGAGAGTTCAACAAGTGACTACATACGGAGCAAAATGAGTGAATCTAGACTCTAAAATATGTCTATATACATCCGTATGTGCCAGTCCATTTGAAGCCTCTAAAAAGACTAATATTTAGGAACAAAGGGAGTAAAATGTAAGACATCCATGGTCCTCAGTCCAATATTTAAAATGAACATGAAACTGAAACATGAATATTAAGTCTAATACTACAGTACATGCAAATGTTGTATTTACGCGGAGCTATGATTGTCAGGAGTCAACCCCTCGACCTTAGATAAAATTGTGGAGCTCTGTTTAGGGTTGTTTAGATTATATTTGTCCCCACCCTCCCAACCACCGATTAGTTGTGCACCCCCACCCCTCCTCCCCGGGAGAATATCATGTGCCCCCATACCTTAGATGCTATATGCCGATACGAGTTGCTTGGAGCTTGTAGATCTGAGATATAGCAGCTCACTTGATGTGTCTTAATTTTTTTGCAGGAAACCTTGATGAGTTTGAGAATTGCACACAATTTGTACAAAAACTACTTAGATGCCCTTTGATCCCATATCCAACGACCTCGAAGCTCGTATCACCGTAGCATCTAAGATGAAGGAGGACATCATATTCTCCAGTATGTAAGAATATCATGTGCTACCACACCTTAGATGCTTTGGTGATACAAGCTCTTCGGAGGCGTTGGATTTGTGACCCAACACCTCATCGTTGGATTTGTTACCCAACACAAAGGATGGTCGCATGATGATTGATGCTAAAGGATGGTCAAGGTTCAAATCTAAATCATATCTTGCAGTAGGGGATGATGTCAAAATCGAACTTTCTCGGCAAGGAAAGCTGGTCCAAATCAACTTTGCAATTCTTCAGTAGCAGCACGCAAATGCCGAACTGATCTATCCTCCAAGAGATTTTGATGTAATAATCTGGCATGATGAAACAAGTGTCCTGTGTGTATAAGTAGTACGACAGTATTATTTATCACATGGTATATCATTGATAGAATTGCAACTCTGATTGCTGGTTAGGAACTGTCGTTCTATTTCATTCCAACAGCTGCCGTGCTTTATTCAATTTTCTCAGATTCACCTTATGACAAAGATCTAAAACCAGCGTTGAGCATCGATCGCTTGCAATATGAATAGCGCTGAGGTAGAACACATGGGCCCCCAAACATGTAGAGTCGGCCTGCAGCCCAAAGTCCAGTACCGTGAGCCTATCTAAGTATTATATTCTCAGCTGAACCCCCATAATGCCCGTGTGTTGCAGAGGGAGTATATTTCTCGGCAAGGTGAGCCTGTGATATAAAATATTTGTTTATTTCTTTATAGAGGGAGTATCTCTCTGTCAAAAAATATATTTATGTGTAACTAGTTACTCCTATCTTTCTACTTCCTTTTGCTGATATGTGGGGCAACCGGCAACGGGGTCCACGTGCCATATGCACAAATTAGAGTGCACAACTTCACGGTAGACACACCCCGGTCGTAGCGCCGCAGTAATGCCCAATGAGCCGTCAAATCACAACCCCCCCATTCCAGCTTTAGCAGTAAGCTAGATGGACGAATCGGCAATATTTCACTGGGCCTGAATCCCCTTCTCCCTCGTCTACTTGTTCAGAGAAAACCCCCGCTCGGCGATTGCATAGGGTTTTCATGGAGAACCAGTACTGAAGTTCTTCATCCATCCCCGATAAATCCAAGTCCCTTGGTCGCAGGTAATCCTAGGATGGCAGCCGCCGCCGTTGATGCATTTTTCTTCGTACTGAATCTAGTGTGTTTCAGTTGCATTGCCCAAAGTGCGAGTACCCTACAGATTTCTGCACCCTCGGTGAGACGCCACACTTGTTCCTTGTCATCCTACCACAGCATTTTGAAACACGCACAGTATGTTCCTAGAATCCTCTTCTCTATCCGGGAGGGTGTGGTTCTTTTGAACATGCTGTGTTCTCATATTATTTTTCCTGCAATGTATTATTTGCTCTGCCAGAACACATGTACTCAAGATTCTTGGCCTTGCCATAATAGAAATACACTAGTTTAATGGTCACACTGAAGACAAGCCATGGATATTACTTCCGAGTTGGGTTCATGAACCAAGAAGATCGCTGATTTTTTTATGGCCAAACTTGGATAAACTTTCTCAAGTGTTACGGACTGAAAGTTGGCGCACGAATGTTGATGGAAATAGCAGAACCTAGTCTCATCTTCACTGCGATCTTCCACCGGCGGCTGCTCCAATTGTTCATCCATGTTAGTTTTGTATCCGGTTCTTGCTTGTTGTCTCGATTACTTCTTAATCCACCTATTCTCGCCTAACTAATCACAATTTAACTTTAGAAGTAGCAACAAATCTCTCATGAAGATGATACTTCTAACTAATATTTTCTTATAATTGCTTGCACGTAGGTTTTTTCAGAGTTAAGCGATGCCGCTTTCGCTTATTACGCCGTAATAACTCGGTTCTTACTAATGGCAATCGGTTGACGGATCGACATCCACAAGTCCCTACACTTTATTGATCGCCTTGAGGTCCTTGTGGGCTTTCAATGGTGGAAGGCCACGTGGGATATGTGTGCCACTCTCGCACTTGTTGAACAGGTCCAATCAGTGTCAAGAAACTTATGGTACGAGCTGTTTTCGTTATATATGTTGTTCATAGACTATTGCTTATACACAGTTTTTACAGCCTGTGATCTTCTTGAAACAGGAACTGCCGAGTTCTATTGTTCCTATACAAATGCCTGACCATGGTCGGGTCAGACTTGCGCTTGGTCATAACATGATGTTTATGTCGACCAACTCAATTCCCCTTGGAGATGAAAAGATACTTATTCGTGGGTGGTCTCAAATAATGAAGGCCCGTCCATCTTGGAGAATAGGACAGAAGATTATGTTCATGCTTTTCCATAACTCTAAAGCGAATATCCTGTTTATTGACCATGTTGCGAGATGAAGCCGCTTTCAGAAGGTTGTGGATGCGCGGGATGGCGCCTGGGCCTTCTCCTGGGGCTTGCTGGCGGCCTCACCCTTGGTTAACCGTAGGCAATGTGGCACTGTTCGAGGTGTGCTTTGTACGGTTGAACCTGTATAAGTACTCATACTGCTTTCAGCTTTGGTTGATAAGTGCCCCTGCTGGTTTCACTTAAGGTTGTTAAGTACTCCTGCTGCTTTTACAGTCTGTCGTGTTTCTTCAGTCCTGTCTTCCTCCAGCCGCCAAAGCCAAACCAGCACCGGCGGGGCCACCTACTTCCGCCTCCCACGGCTGGCTGCGCCTCAGCGCACGCATCGCCGCCCCACCGTCTCCTAAATCATTAACGCTGACGTCCTCCGCGCGCTTTGGTGCGCTCGCCGCGGCGCCACCCTCTTGCGTTGTCAACATGGTCAACAAACAATAGGAATTGGCAGAAATACGTGGAGAGGATGACAGTAGGGGGCCACCACGTCAGCGTATGGAAAAATAAAATGCTTCCTCCTAGCGTTTTCCTGACATCTGGGACCCACGACATTGTGAGCGTATATAGTCAATAGACAAGAGAACAGCACAAGATCGGCTGACACTCGACGTAGCTACTCGAAAGCAGTATTTTTTGTTTGGTATTGCCGAGATGGAGCAGGGTTTCCAATCGACAGCAGGACCCATCGACGGGCCACCGATTTTGTGAAAAACGTTTGCCCTCGATCGCTGGGACCCACCTCGACGGGCCACCGATTGGCGCGAAAGACGCTTCCTCCCGTCACCTCCAGCACTCCACCGAACTCCCTCCTTATTAAGCAGAAAAAATGAATACTCCCCCTACTAGCTGGGACCCACCTTCGTGGGAGGCTGACTTGTGGGCCCACTAAGTTGACGGGGAGGGAGGACTTTGTCAACTTAGTCAATATGAACGATTCTAGCTGCAGTGACCGTATGATGTCCATCCAACGGCCATCGTGCTTCTTCAACCTGTGGTCTTCTTGCTCCAGCCGCCCAAAGCAGCGCCGATCGTGCCGCCTGCTCCTGCCTCACGTGGCCTGCTGTGATGCCGCGGAGGCCTCACTGCCCCCTACTACTCCCACCGCTGGCCAGGCCATCCATCCACTCACCCACACCCCCTGTTATTCTGCGGTGACGACAGCCTCACACCGCAGCCGAACGAGTGAACCCTCATACTCCTCTACGCGTGGGCATCCACTGCCACATCTTCCCCGGCTCCACGTCGTCCCCTTCCTAGGCCTCGCCGTCGTCCACCGCCGTGGTGCTCTCAGCGCGGTGTGGTCAATGTGGTCAACGACCGACTTCCATCGGAAGAGTACTGTACGTGGAGAGGCTGACAGCTGGGTCCACGGCAGCCGCAAGGAAGCGCCTCCTTATTACGCGCCAAATAAGTATTCCTCCACTTGACAGCAGGGACCCACCGGACAGGCCACCGTATTTCATGAAAAAAATGTTTCCCCCCTGACTACTGGGACCCACTAGCTACAGCTTCGCACGCAAGGAAGTGCGTTCGGGCAAAAAAAACGATTCGCCCCCCTGACTGCTGGGACCCACTAGCTACATCTTCGCACGCAAGGAAGTGCGTCCAGGCAAAAAAAGGTTCGTCCCCTGACTGCTGGGACCCACCAGCTACATCTTCGCACACAAGGAATTGCCTGACAGTCAGGACCCACCTGGTCGAAGTGTGCGTAGCGTTGTCATTCTGGTCGTGAAAGTGTAAGTACATGCTGGTCGATGTAGAGGCACGCACGTGTCGTAGTAGAGGCGCGCAGGTGTCGTAGTAGAGGCGCGCACGTAGCATGTACACGTACGTACAGCGGCGAGGGTGCAAGAAAGAAAATATGGCCACGTACGTACATACGGGCAGGGTCTCGAACGCCTACTACGCGATAATGCGCATGGCTGGGTCGGAACGGAGAAACAAATCGCCGTCGTGTTCATGGGGAGCCAACCGCTGGGTCGGAACGAATGCGTGGTCATGTTCATCGGGGCTTGGACAAAGCGATGGAAACGAGGCTGGCGTATCACACAACGGAGGAAACGGTTTTGTGTTCGACCGCCACGCTTGAAACGGGGTCCCGCTGATCGGGGAGGGGCCCGCGCATCGCAAAAACAGAGGAAACGGACCTCCTCACGGTAAACGGGGTCCCGTTGATCGGGAGGGTGTGGCGCATCGCAAAACGGAGGAAACGGACCTTCTACTATTTAAACGGGGTCCTGTTGATCGGGAGGGGTGGCGATCGCAAACGGATTTAAACGGACCTCCTACGGTCGAAACGGGGTCCTGCTGATCGGGAGGGTGGGCGCATCGCAAAACGGACAAAACGGACTTGTGTTGGAGTGCTATGGTCGAAACGGGGGTCCTGTTCATCGGGAGGGGTGTGGCATACCGCAAAACGGGACTCCACGAGATACTATTCATCTCCACCGTCGACCTCCTCCACCTCCACGGCTCCTCGCTCATCCAGCCTCCACCGCGCTTACTCCACCGGCCACTATTCAACCACCCTCCACGAGCACCCCTCCATCGCTCATGCTCATCCAGCCCTCCACACCACGGGTCCTGTTCAACCACCCTCCACGGCCACCCTCCACCGCCTCATCGCTCATCCAGCCCTCCACACCACGGGTCTTGTTCATCCGGAGGCAACACCGCCACCACCGCTCATCCAACCCCCCGCAATGCTCATCGCTCATCCAATTGATCGGCTTCATTAGCGTAGTAGCGGCGAATCGCCCATCGGGTTCAGTTAACAGCCATCGATCCATCACTCCGGTTCAGTAACGCGTAGCCTACAGTGCAATCGCTCGGGTTCAGTTAGAGCCCAACGCCTCGCTCGGGTTTAGTTAGAGCCAACACCTTGCACGTGTACGAGAGAAACGTGCATCACTCGGCCACCTACCTCCCACCGTAACCGGCAACTCCCCAAAATTTTCCTCCCCCTCGCTTCTACCACGGTTTTTTCCTTCATGGACGGCCCAAAGAATGTCATGCAGCTGCGTGTCCGACCCGCCCAGGACGAAAAGCCCATTTTATATCATGATTTTTTGTCATAGAAGTAGGAGCCCACCACATCTATGATGATACCAGGTTTTGTCACAATTATCATCATAGAAGTGTCATATGTATGACAGAAAAAAAAAATTCGTTCGGCCCAAAATGTCACGGATGTGTCTTTTTTTTGTAGTGCACTAGGGCATAAGTAGTAGCGCGTTTCCTACGAAGAGCACTACTACTGATGGAAACAAAATGAGATGAAAAACAAATAGAAAAGTAAATGAAAATGAAAGAAATAGAAAAAGGAGAAAGGAAAAAATAAAATGTAAAGCAAAATAAATGAAAAAGCGGAAAAAGCGGAGGAAGGCATAGCTGGAAGGTGTTCGAAGAGGCGCTTATAGCTAACGAGCTGCAGCGCGTGTCCTAGACCCCGCTATAGAAATGTAAAAGGAAATTAAAAATGGAAGAAAATTACATAGCTATAGCAGCAGCTGCTTTGTAAAACCGCTATAGCTATCTTAGCTATAGCGTGTTTTACTAAACGCGGTACCGCTAAGTTTGACTTAACCCAAAAGTCGTTTTCCCCCGGCCACCACTTCTCCCCCAAATCCCTCGACCCACCCCACTGCCGTCTCGCCGATTCGTCGTCGCCCCACTTCGCTGCCGTCTCCTGCCAACGTCGACGCCACCAGAGCCGTGCGCCATCGACGCCACCGGAGCCGCCCACAACGCCATAGAGCCGCGCAGCCTCATCAACGCCACCGGAGCCGCCGTCCACGCCACCAGATCCTCCCTCACCACAACTTCCTCCCTCGCCGTCACCGGAGATGCCCCTGCCTCCCTCGCCACCAGCGGAGCAATCCTCTGTAAGCCCCCACACCTCCTCTCTCCCTCATGCATAGGTTAGCTAGTTTAATTAGGTTAATTATCTAGGTTAGGGCAAAAATTTAGTTAGGGCTTTGGCAGAGAAGTAGTTAGGTTAACTAGTTTAAATAGGTTAATTATCTAGGTTAGTGCAAAATTTTGTTAGGGCTTTGACAGAGAACTAGTCAAGTTAACTAGTTTATTAGGTTAATTATCTAGGTTAATTAGTGCAAAATTTTATTTAGGGCTTTGACAAAGAACAAGCTGCGTTAACTAGTTTAATTAGGTTAATTATCTAGGTATACCAGATTAACTAACTAGGTTAAATAGGTAGGTTAATTAGGTTCGTTGGATTAACAAGCTAGGTTAAGTAGGTTGGCTAGGTTAGAGGAAAATTTTATTTTAGAGCATTAGGTCAGAAGGGTTGGAGAAATGGAGTTCCTTTGCAATTTAATTGGGTTCTATCCTAGGCAGAGAATGGTTAGAGATAATAATGTGTGTTTGTGTGTGAGAGAGGAATAGCTATATGAACATAATTTGGGTTCTGTCCTAGGCAGAGAAGTGTTTAGTGAGGTCATTTTGCAAAGGTTTTTGATTTTTGAAAAGACCACAATTTTTCAAGGAAAAGAATTTAGGCAAATTTTATTTTAAAGATGATCCCTTCCTACATTTTTATTGTTGATTATATCTTTTTATTGAAGTGATCATGTTATATCTTTTCATTGAAGTTGTTCGATTGTGCCCAAGTGGCTTTGTTGTTACCTGGGAATGATGCTGAGTGGCCTATTTTTGCCGGAATGTTGATTCATTTATGTTCCGAAAAATTTCAGGTTCTCTATTTGTCCACATTTTAGCAAAGGTCATGCCGAAATTTTTCGTGAATTTCGGCATGACTTGTGCTACAAACTAGGACATATCGAGTGCCCGGGATTTGCCGCAACAAGAAGGAGTCAACATTCCTGCAAAAAATAGGCCTTTTTTATGTCATTATTCATTTTATTAGGTCTAGAATTAATTGACTAGATTTAATCATAGGAAACATGGCTAGCAACGATGAAGGACAGGGTTCTGGTGATTGCAACGACGCTTCACCGGCGGCATTTAATTTTTAGCCTTGCCGACGATCAACCAATGTTTTTGTTGGGCCCACCGTGGCATCGGGATCGAGACCGACACGCAGATCGGTGCCGAGATCGAGATCAAGGCGCTGAGACTCAGACCGCATCGAGATCGGGCGCTGAGATCGAGACCCAGCGCTGCCTCGTGGAGCGGAGCTGGTTTAGAACCAAAAGCAAAGAGGCAACGGATTCCTAACAAACTCAGGACTACTAGACTGGTGGTCACGGAGGTGGACGACGGCAATTTTGAGACAAAGGCGCCGGAGGAAGCGCGCGCGTGCTACGGCAATCAAATATGTTGCATCGTACGGACAACCGCCACCATCAACGATGAGAAACTACGGAAGATAGAAAATATGAGGAGCTCCCTCCTAAAGAAGTTTCACCAGATATTCTTGTTCTCGGGCTGGAATGAGAAGGATTATGAAGATCCAGATGAGGACCTGGCAATGAAGAAGATAAACAAACACACCATGACCAAGTTTAGCGACGCGTTGGCCGCCTGGAAAAATCGAGTGAAAGCAAAGATCATCGACAAGGAACCCTACTCCGAGATTGTAAAGGATAATCCGACAATCACGGAAGAGCAGTTTCAAATATTCAAGGAGGCTTGCGAGGCCGAAGTTGCCAAAAAAAAAGTCTAAGTACATGAAGGGGCTTCAAGAGAGGAACATTGGGAGCCACCACCTCGGAAGCCGTGGTTACAGCGGAAAGAGGTCCAAGTGGGCCAAGGAAGACGCGGAAGCCGCGAGTCTGGGCATCCCAGACCCCTTGGCAGAGTTCACCGTCCCACAGGAGCGTGACGTCCTCAGGGCCCGGCACTGTTGGGACCCAGTGAAGAAGGTTTACGAGACAAAACCAGTCATTACGGAGTTCATGAGACTGCTGGTAATTTTAGTTTCTGATCAATTCGACTGCACATGTTAGTCATATTTGTAAACGATCCTTGTGCCTTTTGCAGAGAGAGCAGCACCGGATTGCGGCCGAAAGCGACTCGCCGTCTGAGGCATTGGCGAGGCCCAAGTGGGACACTCCATTCAACCAAGCGTTGAACATATTAAACCAACAACTAGTGGCTACTCGACCGTCGTATGGACGCGTGCACGGTGTTAGAGACAGCGCCACATGGAAGAAGTACTACCGTCAGACCACGGAGGAGAGAAAGCAAAGATGGAGGTTAACTGTAGAAAACATCGCCAAGAAGGTTGAGATTGCGGTTGAGAAGAAATCGTCTCAGAAAGTCGCAACAGCGAGTAATCGCCGCAAAACAGGTGGTTGCAGATTTGTCTACTTCCTTGGTGACGAGGCGTTTTCACTTGGACAAGGCAAAATCCAGAAAAAAAATGCAGAGGACTTTTCCCTTGCCGACTTCTTGGGGAGCAGCTCGACTAGCGCAGACCAAAGCACTGCCTCCCCGACTGCTCCCCGTGACCTACTCCCGCACCGGCACCCGTATCGGACGTGTTCAGTGGTGCTTCGTCTTTGGCTGAGCTCGACGCCCTCACGGTATCTGTCACACTATCGAAGTAAATGACCTCGTGTAGCCTAGCGGGCTCCCGCTGGCTCTCCAAAAATAATAGGCCGATCAAGCCTACAAGCACCCAAGACACGGGGCCGCCTTCCCCCGGCCGGCTATCCCACAAGCCGACTACCGGAAGGCGGCCCGGCCCTAAAACCCTCATGAAGAAAGCCGCGAGAGGGCCGACTCCAAGAAGTCGGCCACGAGATGACCAACTCCAAGAAACCGGCCCCCGACAGGCGGCCAAGATCAAGCCCTCAAAGTCTGTACCCACATAGCAGAGATGGGATGGGGCGTGGCAACAGTGAAGCCTGCCACCCCCGAATCCCGGAGCACGCATGGCCACAGTACGCCGTATGGGGCAGCCATGACCCGTCCGTGGGCATTGTGCCATAGTCGACCATGACGCCACCCACGACAGTTGTCAAGACGGCCGCAGCAACAGTGCCCTTCGGCGAGAGACATCCGGCGCCACGCTTCCCTAGCCGCCGTGGACGAGGCGGCTCCTTCCTCCCACGGGCATGTGCACCATTAAGGAGACAAGACGAGGTAAGGCTACGGTGATAACCCGCCAGTGGCGGCACTCAGAGCCATGCTACCTCGACAAAGCCCTCACATCAAGAGTGAGGCAACAAAGAACCAGCCCTCGACTAAGACCGCCAAGCGGGACCTAACTGTCGACCAGAAGCCGCGGAATGGCGGGACCCACCAGCCAGCTGGCCCCAACCAGTCATGGAGAAGCCGGCGAACATAGACACCGACGGGCTAGGGCCCAAGCCCACCGGATTATTATTGTACCGGGGTAGGCCTATATAAACCCCCCAGGGCACCCATGCAAAGGGTTGGACTCTGATAGTTTTAGACACAACTTTGAGAGGAGAGGAGAGCTAGCCTCGCCCTCCTTCTTCCTCTCGCCAAACAGCTCAAGGAGCCTCTTGTAGCCACTTGTTGATCTAGTGATCATGCGGAGACCCCGCAAAGCAGGACTAGGGTTGTTTCTCCACGGAGAGCCCCGAACCTGGGTAAGATTCGCTGGCGATCATGTCTTTGCCTTATCCCGTTTCAAGGCACCGGCGATGTATTATTGGCTCCCACAATGATAAGCCACTCGTTGGCATACGTCGCACCTACCACCCGACATTTGGCGCCCATCTTGGGGCCAGGTGCACCGTCGTCCGAAGACCTGCTCTAGATGGGAACCCTTTTCCTCCCCCACGAGCATAGCCAGCCTGGCACGCCCGATGGCGCTTGCCCCGACGCGCTGCAAGGTGTCGACGACGCCTGCGCGGCAAGCTGCCTCGCCGATCTTCTTGGCGAGGCTCTCATCTTCGACGAGCCCGCGTCCGACGTGGGCACTGGCTGCCCCGAGAGCCGCCTCGTCAGCCTCCTTGACCAACTCCATGTCTCCAGCGACCTTTTGTGGATTTGGAGTCGGTTGGATCCACCGACCCGATGCTTGTCGACTCCGATACGGCATCGCTTGACGCTTTCCCCACCAACGTGGTGGTCTTCGACGACCCTCTCTCGCGAGCCGACAGCGGCGGCAGCACCATCACCGAGGTGCTAGTCATCAGCCACGGAGTCACCTCTGGTGAGGACGCGACACCCTGCAAGCGGCGTTGCATGACTTGTCCGCCCCCATCCCGGCCGACGCCGATGCCTAGGC
Organism: Aegilops speltoides; assembly: GCA_021437245.1. NCBI lineage: Eukaryota > Viridiplantae > Streptophyta > Magnoliopsida > Poales > Poaceae > Aegilops > Aegilops speltoides. The sequence goes on along the minus strand of JAHHZJ010000716.1, from coordinate 24,274 downwards.
GCTGGAGGCAAGCCACCTTGCCCTCATTGCGGAGGGCCAGAAGATAGCCGCCATGAGACGCCTCACTGAAGCACACCAACGCGAAGTCGACCGCGCCGCCTTTGGTACGCTGCCTCCCGACGGGCCGAGCCAGGCCGGCGTCATCAAGAAGCGCGGCGCGGCCATCGCCGACATGCTGGGAGCACACCGCCCAGTCTATGCCACGCCTCTCGAGAACCTATGCGCCACCCAGTCGATCGTAGATGAGCTGAATGGACTGGGGGCCGACGAGCTCCCCTACATGACCAGACGCATCCAGCAGTTGATCGACGCGGCCGCAGAGCGGCACGAAACCGGCATCCGTGCTGGAAGCCCCCCCACGCCGAGAGCACGGCGCGACGTCACGGACACCGACTGCGGGCGGCGCCCGCACAAGGCAAGAAAAGGATTCGGCTGCTAGTCGCAGTTGGACTTGAATCACCATCGAGCGCGACGCAGAAGGCCTCCCTCGAGCTGTGGAGCGACGAGGCGACCTGCCTCCTCCTCCGCCTCGCGGGGAGAGATATCCCACCCCACCACCCGTCACGCATCCGACTCTCAGCGGCCAACTAGGCCGCCGCAAAGGAGTCGGCGAAAACGACGCCTGCCATCGGATCGACCGCCTAGCGCGATCCCTGGCACTGGAAGAAGAATATGATGTCGGCCCGCCTTGCTTCGGCCCCCGCATCCGCGACGAGCCCTTCCCCAAAGGGTTCTCGCTCCCAAGAGACACGCCCAAATACAATGGCTCCATGAAGCCGGAAGATTGGTTGATCGACTACTCCACCGCAGTTCGCATAGCAAACGGCAACAGGCGTGTTGCCGTGAAATATGTCCCCCTCATGCTCCAAGGCACGGCGCGCACCTGGCTCAACAGCCTCAAGCCTTACAGCATCAACAGCTGGCTAGACTTCATAGAAGCCTTCATTCGCAACTTCACCAGCACCTACACACGGGCTCCCAAGCCCAGACAGCTCTCCTTGTGTGTTCAAGGGCCCAATGAATCAACTCGCGACAACCTCACGCGATGGGCCGAGCTCTGCAACTCCTGCGAGGGGGTGCACGAGGTTCAAGCCATAGAGTACTTCACCGCCGGGTGCCGAGAGGGAACCCTCCTCAAGCATCGGCTTCTCTATGACGAGCCGACTACCCTCGACGAGCTGCTGATTATAGCAGACAAGTACCCCATGGCCGACTCTTCAATGAAGACCGAGCCCCGAGTAGACAGCTCCGGGAAGGTGCTCGCCCGGCCTGAAGACGCCGCCGGAGACTCCAAAATGACGCCTCATGAAAACGACAACAAGTGCAAGGCTCCTATGCCAACTTCCACCAGTCGGCAAGTGGCCGCAGTTGAAGACGAACAACCCGAAGGGCGGCCCGCGCCCAAGAAGCAGAAGGGCGGCAGACCGGCTTGGCAGCCGGCTTTCTCCTATGAGCAAGCCCTTGATGCTCCCTGCAAGTTCCACAGCGGCGTGAAGGCGTCCAACCACACGACTCGGAAATGCCATTGGCTCACATGAATCTCCAAGGGCGAACGGCTGGTACCGCCTCCGCCTACCGGCCAGCCGCCTCCAGCCCCTCGGCAGCCGGCCGCCCGGCCAGCGGTCGGGGCTGGTCAAGACGAGCTCCCTGACAAGCATGCCGCCTACGTCGTCTTTACAAGCCAGCGAGAAGACCGGGCGAATGGGCGCCGACAAAGACCAAGAAGTCAATGCGGTCGCTTCCAACAACCTCGAAGTTCATGCACTCGTCGGGAGAAGTTTATCACCGAGCCGGGCCGATCACCCAGAGGTGATGCCGCCTCCGGCCCTATGCATTGGTTTTGATGCCACCGCGACAAAAAGGCGAGATGCCCGCTTTCTCCGTGGTGCTAATAGATGGCGGAGCAAGATCAACATACTGCATCGCGGACACCATGGAGAAGTTGAACATCAAGACGAAGCAGCTCATGCCTAGTCGAACTGTGTTCCACGGAATCGTACCCGGCCTATCCTGCTCACCAATCGGCAAGATCAAGATAGATGTTCTCTTTGGGGACAAAGATCATTTCCGTCGAGAAGCAATATGGTTTGAAGTAGTGGATCTGGAGAGCCCTTACCACGCATTGCTTGGCCGGCCTGCTCTGGCGAAGTTCATGGATGTGCCCCACTACGCCTACCTCAAGATGAAGATGTTGAGTTCCAAGGGCATCATCACCATAGCCGGAGACTACAAGAAATCCTCTGAGTGTGCGGCAGCCAGCAGCCGGCTAGCCGAGTCCCTCGTGATTGCTGAAGAGAAGAAGATGCTGGACCGAGTCGTGGCCATGGCCGGCAAGCAGCCAGCCCTGTCCCCCGACCCCAAGGAATATGATGCTCAAGGTTCTTTCCATCCGGCCAAAGAAACAAAGAAGACACCTCTGGACCCGGAGCACCCGGAGAGGCACGCTGTCGTAGGCACCGGCCTCGACAGCAAATAGGAAAGTGTGCTTGTCGATTTCATCCGTGAGAATTGGGACATCTTTGCATGGTCTCCCAAAGACATGCCGGGTGTTCCGAAGGATTTCACCAAGCACAAGCTACATGTCCAATCTGACGCCAAGCCGGTCAAGCAACCCTTGCGCCGCCTGTCAGAAGAGAAGAGAAGAGTGGTCGGAGAAGAAATAGCCCGGCTTCTAGCAGCCGGCTTCATTATGGAGGTGTTCTTCCCAGAGTGGCTTGCCAACCCGGTCCTGGTGTTGAAGAAAAACAAGCAGTGGCGCATGTGCATTGACTACACCAGTCTCAACAAAGCCTGCCCTAAAGATCCTTTTCCTCTGCCAAGGATTGATCAAGTGATAGACTCCACAGCTGGATGCGAGTTGTTGAGCTTCTTGGATGCTTACTCAGGCTACCAACAGATAAAATTGGACCTAGCTGACCGCCTAAAGACCGCCTTCATCACACCATTCGGAGCTTTCTGTTACCTGACTATGACATTGGTCTTTAGAAATGACGGTGCCACTTTTCAGTGTTGCATGCAGAAATGCCTCCTCAAGCAGCTTGGCAGAAATGCCCACGTCTATGTAGACGATATTGTGGTGAAGACGGAGAAGCGCGGCACCTTGATGGAAGACCTTAGAGAGACATTTGAAAACCTGCGCCGGTTTCAGATCAAGCTCAATCCAGAGAAATGCGTTTTCGGAGTACCAGCCGGCCAACTCCTAGGCTTCCTGGTCTCCGAACGCGGCATCGAATGCAACCCGGTGAAGATCAAGGCCATAGAGAGAATGGAGATTCCTACCAAGCTGCGAGACGTCCAAAAGTTTACCGGATGCCTGGCCTCCCTCAACCGCTTCATAAGCCAACTCGGAGAGAAGGCTCTCCCCCTCTACCAACTCATGAAGAAATCCACTCACTTCGAGTGGAATCACCAAGCAGACCAAGCTTTCCACGAGCTAAAGAAGATGCTTTCCACGCCGCCTGTCTTGGCGGCACTGACTGAGAAAGAGCCCATGCTCCTTTACATTGCCGCCACTAGCCGGGTGGTTAGCACCGTTATCGTGGTTCAGCGCCCAGAAGAAGGCCGAGCTCAGTTAGTCCAGAGGCCGGTATATTATCTGAGTGAAGTGTTGTCCACCTCGGCGTAACTACCCACACTATCGTAAGATGTGCTATGGTGTGTACTTCGCCGCCAAGAAGCTCAAGCCCTACTTTCATGAGCACCCCATCACGGTGCCATGTACTGCCCGCTTGCGAGATCATAGGCAGCCGGATGCATCCAGCTGGTGGCAAATGGGCCATTGACTGCTCTTACACGCATCTTCTACCAACCCCAAGACCGCCATCAAATCCCAGGCATTGGCCGACTTCCTTGTCGACTGGGCAGAGACCCATTACCTGCCACCGGCCCCCGACTCCACTCATTGGCGGATGCACTTCAACAGATCCAAGATGCCCACCGGCTTGCTAGCCGGCATCATCCTCACCTCTCCCAAGGGCGACAAGTTCAGATACACATTGCAAATCCGTTTTGCCACCTCCAACAATGTGGCGGAGTACGAGGCGCTCATACATGGGCTCCGGTTAGCCAAAGAACTCGGCATCTGTCGGATCCTGTGCTATGGCGACTCCGATTTGGTAGTCCAGCAGTCATCTGGTGACTGGGACGCCAAGGACGCAAACATGGCGAGCTACAGCTTCCTTGTTTAGCAACTCAGCGGATATTTTGAAGGATGCAAGTTCCTCCTCATGCCATGGGCCGACAACGAGCAAGCAGATGCCCTCGCACGAATAGGCTCCACCCGACAAGATATACCAACCGGCATTTCACACCAACGCCTCCTCAAGCCGTCTGTCAAGCCGTCTCCAGAATCTGATTCCATCTTCATGACGCCGACTCGACGCACGGATCCGCTTGGGGAACCAAGCAGTGCAGCTCGACTTCGACAGCGGCTCGGGACTCAGGTAGTCGCACCTGCCCGGGACTATCTCTTGCAGCCGCCCGGACCGATCGACACAACAGGCGGTGGCCGATTCCAACTCTTCACCACCCAGCCCACCTGCCCGGGTCGCAGTAGCCGTATGGGCAATAGAAGAAGTCATAGCTCCATCATGGGCCCATCCTATCCTCAACTTCCTAGTCAACAGAGAGCTGCCAACTGACGAGATCTCGGCAAGACAAGTCCAACGCCGAGCCGGAGCTTACACAATAATGAACCGAGAGCTTGTTAGGCGCAGGCCATCGAGTCTTCCAACAACAAGGCCGATCCGAGAAGGGCATAGCAATCCTCAAGGACAGCCACCAAGGTGAATGCGGCCACCACGCAGCCTCAAGATCACTCGTCGCCAAAGCATTCCGCCATGGGTTCTTCTGGCCGACTGCTTTGGAAGACGCCAAGGAATTAGTCAAACACTGCAAAGGGTGCCAAGTCTTTAGCTCCAAGCAACACCTGCCGGCTTCTGCACTCAAGACCATCCCCCTCACCTGGCCTTTTTTCGTCTGGGGACTGGACATGGTGGGCCCATTCAAGACGGCGCACGGCGGCATGACACATCTGCTCGTCGCTGTGGACAAATTTACCAAGTGGATTGAAGCAAAGCCGATCAAGAAGCTGAATGGGCCGACTGCCGTCACATTCATTGCAGATATCACAACCCTATGGCATACCACAGCATCATCACCCGACAATGGCACGAATTTTGCCAAGGGAGCACCGCATGTTTCTGCGACATGCAGCATCCGATCGACTTAGCGCTTGTCGCCCACCCGCAATAAACGGCCAAGTCGAGCGAACAAGCGACCTCATCCTCTCCGCATCAAGACCCGATTGGTCGCGCATCGAGCGCTCGGCCGCTATTGGCTCGACGAGCTGCCGCCGTCCTCCGAGCTTATGCGACTAATTCCTAAACAAGTCAACCGGCTTCACCCCTTTCTTCCTTGTATATGGTGTCGAGGCTGTCATCCTAACTGACATTGAGTTCGACTCACCTCGGGTCACCATGTACATGGAGGCGGAGGCCAAGGAAGTGCGAGAAGACGGCGTTGACCTGCTGGAAGAGGGCCGGCTGTTAGCCCTCAGCCGGTCCGCCATCTACTAGTAGGGTCTACGCCGTTACCACAGCCGGAAGGTCAAGCCAAGATCCTTCCAAGAGGGCGATCTTGTGCTCTGGCTGATCCAGCAAACAGCCGGCCAGCACAAGCTCTCAGCCCCTTGGGAAGGCCCATTTTTCATCAGTCGGGCCTTAGGCAACGATTCCTACTACTTGATCAACGCGCAGAAGCCAAAGGCACGCAGGATAGATGATTCCGGCAAGGAGTCGGAACGACCATGGAACGACCTCCTCCGAAGATTTTACAGTTAAAATGCAGTATGTACCACGCTACCTTTTGTATTAAGTACGAGATAATAGGCCCCCCGAGGAGTACTCGGGGACTACCCTCTTTTATCTATGAATGAAGAGTATCATGCCTATGATTATGTTACTACATTTGTTTTCTCGTCCGCACTGGTTCGATCAACCGCCCGACTTGCCATCTTGAGTTATATTTAAGTTCTACCTGCAATGATAAGTAGTGTGCCTAAGACCAAGCCCTTCTTGTTTAAAGTCGCAGCTCAAGAATCGATCGTCCGATCGGGCAAGAGCCAAAGCAGTGAAAGGATGCCCACATGAAAACGGCTAAGGACTAACGGTTATATAACACAAGCCGCCTCCCCACCAACCGGGTTGTCGAGCGGCCGGCTGGCCGGCTTCCCTTCTTACCTTGCTACAATCCAAGAAAGCTCGAGAACTTGTCCTCCCAGACGGCCAAGCCCTTTCCCAGCCACAGACTGCAGAGCAGCTGTCCGGCTGGGAAGGCGGCGTCCAAAGGAGGGCGGCAAAGGAAAACAACCAAAGGATGAAGAGCAAGTATGAATGGAAAGCAAGCACATGCATGATTATATTTACACAAAAGGCCTTCAAAAGGCCAGCATTCAACATAGTCTGAATACACCCCCAGTGGGTGGAACTACGCAAATTTAATAAAAAGTTGTCCAAAGAGTAACGAGCAAGAAAGTAAAGACGGCAAATCAGGCCAGGGGAGCAACAGGCGAGTCGGACAGGTTGGTGGAGACGGCAGCGCCGGCTGGAGGAGTGGCCGACTGACGAGTATCGCAGATGATCATCACCGCTACAGCAAGATGCTCAAGCCACGCTACCATTGCTAGAGGCACGATCAGGCTGAGGCTGGTTGGACGCTCCATCGTCCGCATGCCTTTTACCATCCTCCTCCTCTTCCTCTTCGCTTCGCCGCTGAATCGATCTCCTCCGCCCGGTTCAAATTAACCACTCCTCCCCGAGCGACGCCGCCTTCATTCACCTCAGGGGCAAAGGCGCTTAGTGTCGGTGAAGTTGGCGACGCCGAGGCGCTGCCGATGATAGTCGGCCACCGACTCGCTTCCTCCCTCCTCTGCCGCCAGTGTAGCTGGGCCAAACTCAGCCTAGGATACCAAGCCCGGACGAACTCTAGCGCCTGTTGAGCGCCGACCGAGCTGCGCAGGTTTTCCGACCTGGCGACCGATCATACCTCCACCAACAAGGCCAGTCCGACCGGGGTACGGGAATCACTCATGCGCCGAGGGCGTTCGCGACTGCGCCCGGACGTCAAGACGGCGGAGCATGCGGTAAGCCGGCTAGAGGCGGGCTCAATCGCCGGTTACTCAAGCGATCGGTTGGCACCCGTGCGATCTCAACCCCGAGCCCCGCCTGGCCTCACAGTGAGCCTCGATGGCTTGGTTGGCGGCAACGGAGTAACCGGGAAGTATTCTCGCACAAAGAAGAAAGAAGTAGAACAAATCAAGACGCACTGTGATGACAGGGGCGAGCAAAGGATGAAGAGGAAGGCGGCTCATCATTCAATCAAATCTTCAATCCGCTATAGCCTTCGCTCACGCCTACCTTGCTCTCGCCCAGCTTGCCGCTTCGTCTCACATTCGGCTTTGAGGGCGGCTCACATTGCCATGCGCCGCCTTCGTGGCCGCCTTTTGGGTTCTCTCCTAGTCGGCCAGCTTGGCCAGTGATCATATTCTCGAGCCATGGCGTCAGCACTCCGCCTCCTTATGCGCTGGTGGTCTGGGCCCCGCCTAGCTGCTCCCTCAAGTCGGCATTGGCCCCTACAGATATGAAGAAGAAGAAAATAAGGAAGAAGTCGTCAGGAAATATTTGACTCGACCGCTCGTTAGCCGCCCGAATCTCGGGACTACACCCAGGTGCGCCCGACCGCCCCCACATGAGATAAAAATGAAGCACTTACTCCGGCTCTCCGTCAGATCGGCGGTCTTCTAATTCATCTCCCGGGCCTGGGAGTTGAAGGTAGCAGCATGGAGGTTGTGACAGTCCTGCAAACAGGACGAAGGTGCGAATAAGAACAAGACATCAATCAAAGTCTGCTAAGAAGTTCCAAGCCGCCTGCTCATCAGCCGACTCGGAACTCGGGGACTATACCCAATGGGTGCGTTAATGCGCCCCCACGGAAGAAATCAAGAGCGAAGACTCACCCGAATGGCTGATCGCTTTGCAAGAAACTCTTGGGTGTACTGCTTCAGCAAGGCGGCTTGAGACTGAAGCCGGCTCCGGACGTCCTGCGCCGCCACATTCAGCACGGCCGTCCCACCGCCCGGCTTCCACTCGCGAAGCTAACGCCGTCAGATCAGATCATGGGCAACGAGCTGGAGCCCATGCGCTTCGGCGGGTCCGCCTCTAAAGCCGCTTCTCTGCAGCGCGAGACAAAGGCGGATAGACCACAAGATCCACCCTCAGCTCGCTCGCCTCCAACCGCTGCTCAGCGCGCCAGGGCTAAGCCACCTTGGCACGTCCCGGCCGACAATCATGGTACCGCCTCACCCTCCGGGACGACTGTTTCGCCCTCCTCCCACTCCACCGCCGGCTGGTCATGGCCGGCTTCCTCTGGCAGGGGCACTGGCATATCGGGGGCCACGATGCGGAGGGGGATGATGAGTTGTGTAGGCTGGCTATGCAGGGCCTCCGTCGCCTTCTCCACGGCCGCAGCCTCCGCCTGAGCCTTGGCCGCCGCATCGGCTGGCGCCTGCTGCACCTCCGCTGCCTCACCGAGCCGCCTGCAACGGCTGCCCTCGCCTCCGCCTCCTGCCATCCCGCCTCCTCGCGAAGTTCCACTCCATCGCCGCTTGGAGCTCGGCATGGGGGTCCACGTGGCGGGAGCCTGCAGATCCTCTCGCCCCTCCGACTATGGAGGCGGCTGTAGTCCGCTCGAGAGAGAGCGGAGCCCTATTTGATAAGTCAAGAAAAGGCTTAGAAGAATGCCGACCGAAGAGAAAAAAGAAAGGCGTGCGAGGATTAACACCTACGCCGAACTGCATGCGGCTGCTTCACCACCTTGCGGAAGCGGGCTGCCTTCGCGGCTGCCTCGTCCCGTTTGGTCGCAGCCGCAGAACCCTTGGGCTTTTTCGCCGACCGCCGGGAGGGCCGGCGCACACGGGCGCTTCTCTGCACTGCCCGAGCAGCCGGCGCGGCAGATGAACCCGCGCCTTGATGATCGGATGCCGGCTAGCAGCACGGAATAGCTTCGGCCTCGTCATCATCTGTCCAGTCCTCGAAGCCGGCGGTGAGCCCGGAGCCGCCTGCCTCGCCGCCTCCCCCTACGGCATCGTCGTCTAGGGCGGCCGCCCCCAAGTCGGGTCGCCCAAGCCGCCCGCTGGCTTACACGGCGGGGGCGAATCGCGCCCGCTTCGTGGTTCTCGCCGCCGATGAAGGAGGGGGTTCGATTAAAACAAGCCGACTGGTCAGGAGCCGGCCAGTGAGAACTCGGCAACAAGAGAAGAAGAAAAGAAGGAAGACTTACCATATGCGGGGGATTGGCGCGAGAATACGGCTCCTTGCCGAACTGCCACTCCTCGGTGAACTTGCAGTTGGCGATGTAATTCACCATGTAAGATACCTCGTCGTGAGGCATCTCCTTGGTGCTTAGCCGACTTGGGTCGAAGCGACCGCTCATCTTACAAATCAAATGAGGGCGGCCTTGGAGCGGGAGCACCCGCGCCCACGGCGGCTATCGTCGACCCGGCCAGGCCCTCCGACCGACAGCACCCGAGCCGGGCGACATGGCCACTTAGCCGCACAGCCGACCGCCCGTGAAGACCATGAAGGCTGCCTCCCAGCCGGCGAGCCGGCTACGTAAGCCGGCAGATTGATGTAGCCTCCTTGCGGAGCGACGTTCTTCACATAGAAGTAAGATTTTTGCCAGAGCTTCACCGACTGGATCAGCGCGATGGGAGGAAACGGGTTGTTGGCCGTCGATCTCCGCATGGCGATGAAGGCGCCGCATGGGTCAGGCACGCCCGCGACGACGGTGCCAAGCTTGGACTGGAAGAACTCCCCCCAAAGTTCGAGGGTGGGGAGGATGCCGAGGAAGCCCTCGCACAGAGTGATGAAGGCCGACAGCAGCACCACCTTGTTTGGAGTGAGGTGGTGCGGTTGGAGATGATAGAACTCGAGGAACGGAAGAAGCCGCTCGCGGGCAGGACGACACCGCAGGCAGTGCGAGCGGAAGATTACCCGCTCGCCCTCCTCCGGCGCCGGCGAGATCTCCCTCTCCGGCGCGAGACGGACCCGCACGTAACCTTGCCCGGCAACCGCCGCGTCTTGCGCAGGAAGTCGATGTGGTCCTCGTGGACGTTGGAGCCGTCCCAGGAGCTGGACGTTGGAGCCATGAGGAAGGAGGAGCGACGGGGAAAGCGCGGCGGCGGAGGGCGCGTGATTCGGCTGCAGCAAGACTACGGCGCGCCAAGAAGATTGGTGGCGCGGTGGAGAGTAGCTGCGGCGACGGAGAGAAGGAAGAAGAAGAAAATGGCGGAGTGAGGGCGAGCGTGCGAGCGTCTGCCGCTCCCCCTTCTCCTCCTACTTATAGCCTCGTGCGGCGAAGCCGAGGAGGCGAGGCGTGGGGGGCATGGGATTAATTGCGCCCACTCCCCCACGTCCCGCGATTACTACGCCTTAACCACGAGCGGAAACCGCCGTCGAAAGTCGTGGCGCGCAGTTCGCCACTACAAAGATCCGGACTGGCCGACAAGCAGGAAGTGGCAGCCCGGTCCGCAAGTGGCGCCCCGTCACGCTGGCCTGGGCAGGTCCCTTCCAGCCGGAAGGGTGCTATGTAGGCGCCAGCAGTGGGCTAGCCAGCCTCAGAGCGGCTTATGCACCAGCTAGTTCCCGCCAGACTTAAAAAACTCGCCGAGACGCAAGACGCGATGAGTAAAGCTGCTCCTAGCTGCCGGCTCTTCTCGATAGGAAGTCGATTGAGCCTCTCGTTCTTTTCACCCACGGCTCAACCAGCTTCGGGACTATCGTCGGAGTAATGACCACGGTAGCCTAGCCGCCCCTTGGCTCTTCAAAAAAATAGGCCGACGAGCTCATAAGCACCGAAGACACGGGCCGCTTCCCCGCCGGCTATTCCACAAGCCGACCACCGAAGGCAGCCCGCCCTAAAACCATCATGAAGAAAGCGAGATGGCCGACTCAAGAAGCCGCCACGAGATGACCGACGAAGAAGCCGCCTCGACAGCGTGCCAAGATCGGGCCCTCAAAGTCTCAGTACCACATAGCGGAGATGGGACGGGGCGTGGCAACAGTGAAGCCTGCCACCCCCTTATCCCGGAGCATGCATGGCCACAGTACGCCGTACGGGGCAGCCATGACCCGTCTGGCGGGGCATTGTTGCCATGCTGACCATGACGCCACCCATGACAGTTGTCAAGACGGCCTCGCAGCGGGCGGGCCCTTCGGTCGAGAGACATCCGGCGGCCACGCTTCCCCTAGTCGGCCAAGGACATAGCCGGCTCCCACCAGCCGGCTCGCTCGCTCCCTTGAAGTATGCGCACCATTAAGGAGACAAGACGAGGTAATGCTACAGTGAGAACCCGCCAGGTGGCGGCACTGTAGCCATGCTTACCTCGACAAAGCCCTCGTCATCAAGATTGAGGAAACAGTAACCAGCCCCCGACAAGACCCCCATGCGATGGGACCTACCTGTCGACCAGGAAGCCAGTAGCCGGCGGGCCCCAACAGTCAGTGGAGAAGTCGGCGAACATAGACACTGACGGCTAGGGCCCACGCCAAGCCGGATTACCATTGTACCTCTGGGGGGTAGGCCTATATAAACCCCCAGGGCACCCATGCAAAGGGTTGGACTCGGATAGTTTTAGACACAACTTTGAGAGGAGAAGAGAGCTAGCCTCGCCCTCCTTCTTCCTCTCGCCAAACAGCTCAAGGAGCCTCTTGTAGCCACTTGTTGATCTAGTAATCATGCGGAGACCCCGCAGAGCAAGACTAGGGGTGTTATCTCCACGGAGAGCCCCGAAACTGGGTAAGTTTCACCGGCGTGTATGTCGTCGCCTTATCCCATTTCAGTAATCGATGATGTCTTATTGGCTCTCACAATAATTACTCACTGGTCATATGTCGCACCTACCACCCGCACACACTATCCCCCTTCAATATAAATATATAATCTCCTGCTTATTGCCTTTCGATGTCTCACATCGCAGACTTTTTCTTTGCAGGCCGACAAAACCCTCGGCACCATATTGTACACCATCGGCGCATCGTAAGGTGGACGGGGAAGGTGACGATAATGGAGCCGAAGGAACCATTGTTCCACAAACCGGCCGATCCTTAACGCCTTCAAGGTTTCGCCATGTCAAACAGGCCACGAGAATTTGCCTCTAATACTAGTGGGGATGACGACGAGACCCCGCGGAGGATTGGTGATTGTTGCCATGGGTGTGTCCTGTTGTGGCCAAAGAGTTTGCTTCGTTTGGAGGCGGCCGGGAGCACACCCACAAGCACGCAGCCTCAGTAAGGTATGAACATCAATACCCCAACTACCCAATTAGCGCCGGTGTCGGGTTGGGTGATAGCGACGGGTAAGGAGGAGGCTCCATTAGTCGCCGATGACGCCACCATGGATGAGGATGAGGATGACGATGGTGCCGAACAAGATGTCTATACTAGCGCCTCCCTCGTGGTTTGAGCGCCATGAGTCAAGGCTCAATTGTCGCCTCAACGATATGGATGACCTTCCGTAGTAAAGAAGTCGAGGAAGAGAGCGAGGAAAGGCAAAAAGTTGATTCTATGATTCAGCAACTCCGCTTCAGACTCAGATAGATATCCCCTGGCGCGGATAAATGACATATCCCTCGTCAACCAATCCTACCGCAACAAGCGCCACGGGCCTTCAAATGATCTAAGGAGACTTCATGACGATGTGTTGCGGGTAGAGAAAGGCCTCATCGCCGAAGATCCAGGATACCCACTCTACGGGTTAACGCTCCGCTGCAAATGTTGTACATCGACGCCTTCCCCACTGGATAAGTTCTTCCTCCGATTCGACATATATTCGGCATGTTTCACATGAAGAAGCTGGATTTTACGTTTGTCCGCCTTTATGCCTTACACATGAACTATATCATCGGGGTTGAGCAGATATCTCATATCTGTGTCGCTGACCCGTACTACATGCACGAGGGATTCTTGGGAGTCTGCTCAAAGCACGGAATACGCGAGGGATTACATCGTCAGTTTCATGCTCGACAATAAGGACAAGGTTCTCGTGCATTATCATCCCGTGTAAGTCATCCGCGCCGCTATCCTTCCTTCGATTTCAATCATTCATTTGCATGGTCGAGGCTAACTAATTTGGGGTGTACTTATTTTGCGAATAAGCAAGGCCAGCCCTCATCATCCTCACCCTCGATTCTCCCACGCTTTTACTTGCACTCGCCGAAGAACATTCACAAAAGGATTACACCCACATCAAGGATGTTCTCGATAGTGCTATGTTTTACTACCAAGCAAGGTGGAGAGGTCGTGACAAGAAGAGAAGGGCAGGGTGGTCGCTTCACCATAAGACCGACTTCACGCATCCAAAGAACCGAACGACTTTCTTAATGATGGATTCTATGTCCTACACCACATGCCGGAGCACAGTGCAGGATCACCAGAACCTTCGTGATGTCACCTAGATCCGTGATGCCCATATTCTGCAATGGGCAATGGACATAGGAGATATCGAGGATCATCGACTTCGAAGCTGAGTTCTATAACATCCAAAGACTTAACTTGCCGTAAATCATCATGAAGGAGGTCATCGAAAATAGGATGTTCTACGGAGGACAAATGTCTCGGAAGACGTCCTAACATGGATAGCTTTCTTCAGCGCCTCTACATGAAGCTCGAGGACTATCTCCCCGACATGGATGGATGGCACGACATGGTGGAGTGATTGTCGATATATGATAATGTGTCCGCTTAGTCCATACTTTCAGATGACAAAACTTTGAGTTATGCACGTGAAACTTTATTTGTGATGTAATTAAATCGCCCTCCTCGACTAGCAAAAATCACTCTAGTTAGGGCATTTTGGGTAATGATGAACTTTGTTATTTATGCTTATGATATGTTGTTTCTATTTTGCCAAGTCTCTCTTTTCTCCGCTTCAACTATATATGTTGCATATCATCGACTCATGTGACGATGCAGTGCATAGATCATAGATGGCTAAGAAGTGCTATGCCAGAGTATATATATGCATAAGTGGTCGGAGTGTCGTGCCCAGTGTACCGGCTTCCTTGCTTCGCGCTTACAATGCAAGAGTTAGTTTAGGTTCACGCTAATGCGTAGAGAGGGATACTAACTCATGTACTCAAAGTGATAGCTCTTCTCACATATATCATTGTTTAGATGGATGATGATGTATTTGCAAGTAATCGAGACTTGTATCGCTATTTTCAAGATGATGACGAGAGACCACTTTGTGTTGGATGATGATTATGATGATGACATGATTTGATGAGACTAATTGTATGTATATGCTATAATTACATTTGTATGTGTATGATATGCTAAAGATTATTGTATAAAGCCTATTTAAATACAAAACAAATGCCAAACAAATATGTAGGGAAAAAATAATAAAACTAGTAGTAGCGAGGGGTAAATTTAGCGGTAGCGCCGCTTACCAAGAGCGCGGCTCAGTAAACAGGCGCTGTAGATAATATCAAGAGCGCTTTTTCTAAAGAGCGCTACAGCTATTCATGTATAGTAGTAGCGTGGGGATAATGAGACGCCATGCTATATCGTTAGTGCGCAGCTTATTAGTAGCGCCGGTCCCTCGCCATCGAGAGGAGGCTCAAAACTCATACGCTGCTAGGATTTTCCCTAGTAGTGTTTCTTGGCCTACCTAAATAGGCAAGAGCTCCTTGAGGAGGGGATGCCCCTTTGTGCAACAATGCTGGGACTATATATGTCCAACAAGAAAACAAAACCTGTCAGTTATGGAAGCATTTCAGGATCTAAAGGACAAACTGCAATACCCTTTTTTACATGGAGATCATCATCCTAGGAGCATGGGCAATTTGGATAAGGTAAACAACAAAATATTTGAGAACATTACACCATCCTTTAGGGTTGGAGATTCATCTTCATGGAGGAGCTCAAGCTTTTTAAGATCTGTAATGAAGAAGAAGCATTCGACCCAATTCAACCTTTGGCTAGAGGCCTTGTTGTAATTTCTTTTGTTCTATCCATAGCTTTTTCCTTTTTTTCTCTTCTCTTTTCTTTATTTTTACTTCCTTCCTGCTTTGTTTTTTCTTTCTAGTTTTTTCCTTTTTCCTTTTTTTCCTTTTTCTTTATGTGGGCTTACCTCAAGCCTACCAGACTATTTTGCTACTTTAATTATTAATATAAAAATTGCAGTGGGGTTTTACCCTACTGTTCATAGTCAAAAGAGCTCCTTGAGGACCAAAATGAAGCACGTTGTATTGTGCGGCGTTCCAAGGCCTACAAAGTACATGAGGGAGAACTCTATAAGAAGAGTGCGACCGGAGTGCTCCAAAGATGCATCTCCGAAGAGGAAGGGCGGCAGCTATTGGCTGAAATCCATGCCGGACTCGGCGGGCACCACGCAGCCTGGCGCCGTCCAGCAAGGCCTTTGTACAAGCTTTTATTGGCCGACACCTGAAAGCAAGACGACGACCTTGTCCAACATTGCGCCGATTCTTAGCTCTTCGCCAATCGTCAGTCATATGCCCCTACCACTCTCCAAACAATCCCCATCACTTGGCCCTGCGTGGTCTGGGGGATGGATATGGTCGGACCCCTTAAAGGGGGAAACCATAAGAAAAAAATACTTATTGGTCATGGTGGACAAGTTCACCAAATGGATAGAAGCTAAACCAGTCAAAATGGCTTAATCCGACCAGTGATAGACTTCATATCCGGATTGTACAATCGACACGCATCCCCACAAAGATCATCACCGAGTAATGGCTCAAACTTCACAGCCGATGAAGTGAAAACCTGGTGCGCAACATGGGCATTAAGCTCGACACGCCTCCGCCTACCATCCCCAAACAAACGGCCAGGTCGAACGCCAAACGGTCTTATCATGAGCGGCATCAAACCTGCACTAGTGTGATCTCTGATGAATCGACACGCGACCGTGGTCGAGGAGCTCGACCAGACTGGGGCTGCGGACCACGCCAAATCACACCATCGGATATACACCATTTTTATGGTGTAAGGCATGTAAAGATATTACCTTCACGACATAATACATGATTCGCTTCGCGCGCATGTATGAAGAGAAGGAAGCCGAAAGGATCAGCAGGATAACTTAGATGCCCCGGAGGAGGAACGCGATGTCGCAAAAAGCCCGCTCGCGATTCTATCGCCAAAGAAGCTCGACGGTACCAAAGGTAAAAGTGTGGGCCAAAACTTATAATATTGGCGAAACTCATTCTACGCCTACCGAGAAGAAGAAGGACAAGCTCAAACCCAAGTGGGAGGGTCCCTTCATCATTGATAAAGTTCTCACCGGAGGAGCGTACCGCCTATGTAATGCATCTGATAACAGACTCGAGCCAAACCCATGGAACGCGGCCAGGCTCCGGAGATTCTACGCCTAGCGCCGAACTCAGTGTTCGTCTCCTTAACCCCTCCTTTTTCCTTTCTTGACATTTTTCCTTCTTCACACAAAGTACTCAATATAGTACGGATGCTCGGATCACTCAGGCCGCACTATGTGTGTAAGCTATACCTGGGGGCTTCCTATACGGAAGCTAAATATAATTGCTTTCATGGCTTCTGGCCTATCACATATGCATTCTTTTTCCATATGTGTCCTTTTTCACCATTATATGCATCGATATGACTTAAGATGTGGCCATGCTGGGTTGCCGCTCTTGTGTTTATGCCCCACGCTCCCGCAATTCCGGCTAGGGTATAAGGGAGCACCTCACATTATTACACTGGTTCAAATGGGATGTGTACCTCGACCGGGTGAAGCCGAAAGCTAGCATTCTTAAGGGAATATTCGTCGGTGAACAAAAGATGTTTTCTGTTTATTACAATATGAATCCTCGAAGTTTTTGTATCCTCGCCCTCGTCAGATCCCGACATGTACATTGTTGCATGCGTACCCAGGGAAAGGAACCCCTAATGGAACTATTCTCCATGGAAGATGTTTCTTACTATCCATGTAATATAACATAACTAGTTGGTTACTTGTGTGTTCAAGCACTTATGACCCCTACGCCTGGTTTCCACGCATACCCCAGTTCTGTATAACTGAGCGGGTATTCGGATACACCCTGGACTGTCAGATCCGGGGGCTGAAGCGAAAAGGTCCGCCGTGACAAATGATTTTAATCCGGCTAGGGACTACATATGTCCATTGAATTACACAGTCACTTGGACTGACTATATTCCTCCTCTATACCATCCAACAGGCTATCTATCATACAATCCTGTTGGGAATACTTTGCGGCTAACGCTACCTGGTCATACACCAAACTCACGGGAATTTCTTGCCCATCTGGCCCCGCCGGTCTGACTTCGGCCATATGGTTTGGGTCAAGCTTGGTGTAGCGCGTCTTCACCATAGCCCAGGCTTCTCTTGCACCTTGTCGGCAGGATGACATCTTCCACAATCGAAGCGCCGCGTGCTCTTGGAGCATATCCACGAAGCTCCCCCCATGCCCTTCGGCAGAAGCTTGATGGCCACAAGGCCTGAGCAATGCCTCCAGATCACCGCCGAGCTCGCTGCGTAGCTGTGAGAGGTCTTGCAGCAAATCACCGCAAACGCTGGCATCTCCTCTTCAGTATGCCCACAACATACCTACAAATAAAAATCTTTCAATATGCTTCCCCGCCGAGCTGTACTACAGTTTGTCTAGGCACTTACCATAAATGCCGCGACGAAGCATTTTGTTCTCCTTCACAGAGTCCACTAGCTGAGCGCGAACATCTTTTAATTCGACGCCCAGCCGGACATTGGCATCTTGAAGATTGTTCTTCCCGCTAACTTATATAAGAACACGCCGCCAACTTTTAGCTACCTTTGAGATGCGACTCATTATCTCTACGACCTCCGGATTCACCCTGTGATTGTTCGCAGAATCTTCCTCGTTAGACTTATCATACAAGCCACTCACTAACTGGTACATCTCCGCATAATTGAGATAAACGCTACGATGAGGCCTTCGGGATTCTCTAACTTGGCAACCGTGGCTCCCTCTGGGTCTTGCACTCCTCAAGCTCTCGAGAGATTATCTACAAGGACTTAGTATAATTGATCCTCAAAACAGCTTGTTCCAACTGCTTTCAAGTCTCGTGGGCTACCGCTATACATGCTTACCAAATTTTTCTTACCAGATATCTTTGGCTCATCGTCCGTCGGTCGGGCAAGCCCGCCTTGAGCAGCTCGGATGTATGCGTCTCCCGAATTGAAAGCACTCAGTGCCTCTTCAGAAACGATGTTGTTGCAAAGTACGGTCCATCGGCGCTGGTGATTCATGGCGCTCTCTACTTCGGAATTTGTGGCGGAGAGCATATCTGCATCCTCTATCGGAGGACAATGCGGCATCGGCCCCGCGTCCGCCTACTCTCTCGAAGCTGGTTCTGGAATCCGGCTGGTGGAGGCGTGATTGGCATGATCTTCGGATATAGTCCGGCTACTCCTCTTTCTGCCAGGACACGAAGGACGCTGTTACATTTCAAACACAATAATCATAGAGCAGGTTTTTACCATACCTCAGAGCGGGCAAGCTGCCCTAACCGCTTCCTCTTAAGCCCGCCTGATCCGACACCCTTTGTCGACGAAGTCCTCAGGCCTGGGCGCCGGCTCAATTGGCCATCTCTACAAAAATACGACACTTTAGGTGTAAGGCATGGCATCAGAAAGGAGTCCTCTTCAGAGGATAGGGTTTTTTGGCTTGGCTTTTATTAATGATGTAGGTAGTCATCCCGATAGTCGGCGATAATAGCCATCGAGGCGCCATCGCAGCTTGCCTCGATAAAATATCTCGAAGAGCTCCACGGTAATATCCTATCTTCTTCGAACCTAGATCAAGGCCTTCCGGTCCTCGCTGCGGGTAGGGTGAGGGAGTATCGATTAAGGGAGTCCGGATTTTCAACTATCATCGCTGGTCGGACTTCGACTATGAAGATACAAGATTGAAGACTCCGCCCTGCGGTCCGGATGGGACTTTCTAGGCATGGAAGGCAAGCTTGGCAATACGGATATGTAGATCTCCAACCATTGTAACCGACTCAGGTAACCCTAGCCCTCTCTCGTGTCTATATAAATCTGAGGGTTTTAGTCCAGAGGATGAACAACAATGATACCCATAGGCTAGCTTCTAGGTTTAGCCTCTCTCGATCTCGTGGTAGATACACTCTTGTACTACCCATATCATCAATATTAATCAAGTAGGAGTAGGGTTTTACCTCCACCGAGAGGGTCTTAACTCTCGTAAAACATCGTGTCCCTTGTCTCCTCGTTACCATCCGCCTAGACGCAGGCTCAGGACCCCTACCCGAGATCCGCCGGTTTTGATAATCGATATTGGGTGCTTTACTGAGAGTTCCTCCTGTCGTCCACCTATAGGCCCGATGGCTCCTTCCGATCATCAACAACGACGCTGTCCAGGTGAGACTTTTCTCCCTGCATGTATCTTCAGATTCGGGCGTTTTGCAATCAAGTACAATTCACTTGGCCATCCGAGCAGATCGAAGTTACACCCCCGCCATCAGTCGATTTGAAGCTTGAACTATACGGCCGACGTCTGCTGAGACTTGATCTTCGATTTGCTTCGAGTTAGCCAAGCTGGCCAGACCGGCCACGACGGGCATGATCTAGCTCGCCGCCTGACAAAGGTTCTCGAGGTCGACAAGTGTTCGCCCGACTCTTAGTTCAGAGTCGACCATACGATCAAGGACGGTGGTCGACACCACCGGGCGTTAAGTGGCATTTCACGCGGAGAAGAGCCGAATACTCAATCATGTCCTTCGTGGAAGCCTATGACCTAAAGGTGCCACTCTTCTCTCCGAATAACCTCCTCGCTGCTAATCGAACCGATTACGCCGATCATGGAGTTCATCACGCTGATATCTTTCAAAGACTCGCCTTTGGCGACATCCTGAATTCACTAAAGTCTCTTTATCAGAGAGCTCCGCCGACTATGGTCGAAGGTTGGGATGCGATTACAAAGAAATTCAATGCCCACCCACCACCCATTTTGTAGCCACTGCCGACGATTTAACCGACATGCTCGATTTTGACTCAAGACATCGACGTATGGACGAGGATGCCAAGACGCACCAAGAACCAGCGCCATGTGGAACTCGAAGGCCACCTCAACTCACGATGTATATATGGTGGATAGACCTAAAGGAAGCGATAACGAGGAACAATGGGACACCCATATGATAATTCCTCGAAAAGCAATCAAAATGACGAAGCGCCTACCAAAGTCCCACCTCAAAAAGATACAAGATTATACAGACTCCAAATGCATAGAGCAGGATGTAACCGGTGGATGACTTAACATGCCCTTGAGCAACCATCCTAACAGATAACTTGATAAACAATCTGGCCTCGACGAAGACAACAATCCGGACGATCTCACACCGCACATCATTGGAGCAGAAGAACCTCCACAAAGGCTCGTCACACCACGAGACGAGTAGTCCTAAGAAGGAGCGAAGCTCAAAACAGCGGAAGATGCACTCGTAATGAGATGGAGCAAAGTACTCAACACCGCAGACAACACGGCGAGAAGTCGCCAAACAAAGAGCTACCCGTTTAATTACATCGTCTCCGACTTTGACGAGGAGGCCGAGAGCCCCCACAATCAAAGAACAAAGAGCCCACCCTACGGATAGTCGACCACATGGCAAACATAGAGCGCAAGCGGCGCCAAGACACAAGCCAAGACACGATCCGCATAAGGATCCCAAGACTAATAGGATGGCCCAATCAGTCCATCTATGGGCCAAGAAAGCAAGCTCTAGAAAGCAATACAATACATCGAGTATTCGAACATCACGCACACCCAACACAGGGCGCCAAGACACCCCTATGTTTCACCGATGAGGTGCCGGATCATGAATTTCAAAGGATTCAAGCTCAGAAACATAGAGGCATACGATGGAACAATGACTTGAGTCCTGATTGAGGATTACATCCCGCACATACATATGGCTAGAGGAGATGACCTCCATGCCATAAAAAATACTTACCCTCAAGCTCAAAGAGCCAAGCAAGCATTGGCTCAAAAGCCTCCCTAAAATACCATTGAAGTTGGGAAGAGCTCGAGGATGCGCCGCAAATTGGGGACTTATGTCCTCCCGGATGCAGACGATGAAGTCACAAACCCAACAGCCCAGAGAGTCAGCCCAGAATTTGAATGTGGTTCTCACCAAAAGAACTAAATAGTCGATCGTCCGGACATGTTGAATCCTTAGCAGCTTTCAAACATAACGTGACGAGACGAATGGCTCGCTAGACACCTCGCCAGAAAAGCCAAGAACAATGGCCGATTAACAAGTTTCATGACGCGCTTATGCTGGAGAGGATAATCGTCGCATTTGCAAGACCAGCGACTCCAAATACGCCCAAGTCGTGGATGGGAAATGGGAAACCACGACGCAGAAGGACCAACGCCGACCAAGGGAAACAGTCCAAAGAGCATGGCAGCCAACATCGGATTCAAAAGCTCTCGCCAGAACAACAAAAACCGCTTCTAAGGACAACAATGACGAAGCTATCCAACCTAAACAAAATCTTGGACAAGATATGCTAAATCCACAGCATTCTCGTGTCGGCTGTCAAACCGGCGGATCTCGGTAGGTGTCCCGAATCAGGCGTGCCTAGGCGGATGGTAACAGAGACAAGGGACACGATGTTTTTACCTGTGTTCGCCTCCCTCGTGGAGGTAAAACCTCTACTCCCCGCTTGATTAATATTGATGATATGGGTAGTACAAGAGTAGATCTACCACGAGATAAAGGAGGCTAAACCTCAGAAGCTAGCTCCATGGTATGATTGTTGTTCGGCCCCACGGATTAAAACCCTCCGGCTATATAGACACCGAGAGGGCTAGGGTTACACAGTAGTCGGCTACAATGGTAGAAGATCTACATATCCAGATCGCCAAGCTTGCCTTCCACGCCAAGGAAAGTCCCATCCCATTACACGATTTAAGTCTTCAATCTTCTATCTTCATAGTCTTGGAGTCCGCCAATGATGATATTTTCGCTATCCTGACACCCCTAGTCCGTGTCTCCTCAAGAGCTCCCCGAACCAGCTTCAATGACGACGTAGTCCGGGCGCAGATATTGTCTTCGCTGCATGTAAAGCGGTTCTTTCTCCGAATAATTCATAGAAGATTTTGAACACTGATAGTGTCCGCTCGCAAAATAAATTCCACATTCCAACCGTAGGAGAATAATATTTACACAAGTTCAATCAGCCGACGATTTCGTGGCAATGACGTCACACCACGTGCCAAAGCCTTTTACTCCAATCGCTTTTTATTGTTCCACCATCAAGCGAATAAGTTGTTTCTTGGCACATCTTGTCAAAGCAGATCGTCCCCTTATTCCGATATTCTCATCAATACGGGCGTGGGTAACCCAATCCGCGCCGCTGGCACGCCTCAATCGGCGAAGTCCCAAACGGTCACGGACGGCTCTTGGTATTCAACCCCTTTATAACGAGATCAAGGTATACATATTTTTCTTCAACCTTCAATCGAATCCGCCTCGCCCCCAGTTCCAACACACTAAGGCTCCAGATTCAGGTGCTTCTGACCTTCGATAAGGTCCGCTCCTCAACCTACAACGACGGGGATGCTCTCTTCCACACGGAAGAAGATGTGCTAAAGTTGAGAGACGCCTGTATCTAACCCATGAATTTCGCGATAGGCTGCCCGCCTTTACCTAAGGCAAGTTATCTCACTCCCCGAGCCCGTGAGAGCGTGGTGTTCGTGGTCTCACTTCACTTGGTTTAGGCTTCCCGATGAACCCCTTCGTGAGGGGGGGCTCTATGTTTTATTATGGGTTGGAATTCCATGACTTGGATTCGAGTCCATCCTCCACATCTCATCGCTCATTGTTGTATATGGTTTTCCTCCGCACTACCCCTCACTTCAGATTGTGGATCAAGACCTTCAACGTGGAGCCGAAGATGATCGAGGGCAGCAGCAAGAAAGCGGAGGGGCTGTAATGGGTAAGAGTGCCGACGCCCCTCGCCCGAGGGCTTTTTCAAGAGGAGCTTGGTTCATGGCAATCGGAGGGTTCTACATCATCATCGCCCCAGGCACCCGTGGGTGGTGCCTCCTACCTTCGCCGGGCCCCTCCATAACGGCTGGCGCCATGGGTCAACAAAGGGCGTGGATCGGGGCCGCCCAAGGACGCATTCCATTATTGCAGGGCCGTATTCGAGACCTCCAAGAGAGGGAAATCAATCGTTGTAGTGGCGCAGGTCATGCTGATTCGGGCGCCGCTTTATACAACGCCGCCTCCCGCCCGTGGGAATTAATCCGGAGGGACATGTAGAAGCTCTCCAACACTTCTGCGGGTGCGACGCCTCAGGAGATGTATAAACTGTTCTTCGGATCACAAGAGATGTGTCCGGATTTGACCGAGGACGAGGTCTGAGCTGCAATCGCCCCGACACTCAAGTAGAAGTCCTGCGTCTGATTACGCCGTCTGCATTGCTTATCATGCGCAACCTGCCCTTTAACGCGCTGTCCTCGAATAGGGAGTGATAGCAAGGGCGAAACCGACATGGTGGTCCGCCCCTCCCCGAGACCACGCCGGATCCTCGTGTTAACTAAAGATGCTGGAGGCGCGCTTTCTCGAAGAGGGAGAAGGGGGAACAGAGAACTACCGCCTCCGCTTAAGGAGGTTTCCAAGAAAGGGGGGATCGAGAATCCTCCCTCATGTGGGGGGGGAGAAGAGGACCGCTTCTCGAAGATCTCGAGGCCAAGGCCTCAAAAGCGGGGAAGAAATCTTCATCGAGGGTCTCGCTACGAGGGGCCTCCCGCCACACTATTTCAAGGAAATCAGCCTCTAGCTTAGCCGTAAGTGGAAAGGGAAGCTGGTAATAACTATATCCTCAAGCGACATTTCAAGATAAACGGTTATTACTTTTGTAGTTCGGATCTCAGCCCTCAAGCAGAGCTCATCTCGGGGATCTTCGCTCGGAGATGATGGAGAGTGAACGCCTTCCACGGCTACAATTGTCAGTGGCAGGTGTGACGACCTCGAGGTGTCGTCGCGCGAGGGTTTCACCGAGTCCGGTGGGGCCGGAAAGTTTGGGCACTCATCGTGTACGGCCGGAGGAGCCAAGGATCTTCTCGCCAAGCGCTCTATTCTTAGAAGATCACCGTGACATTAATGAGTACGGTGGTTGAAAGGATTTCACCGAGAGGGAAGGTGGT